>CAJHQQ010003472.1:0-43353 GCA_905132885.1 Moricandia moricandioides
AACGCTATGGTTTGGTAAAGATGCTTTTTGGTCGGAGGAGCTCCCTTGTTCACTTGGCCAACTGTGGAAAGACCCACGTTTTCTCCTATCGTTCCCGTCCTTTCACCAGCTTCTTCTGTTGCTAATGGCTCTGGTTGTATTGCTTAGTAGAATAAGTTTGTCTCTTTATGTTACACTTTCAAAGCTCAAGTAACATCTGTTCTTTAGCAGGATCGGATTCTGAAAATTGGTGATAGCATTCATAGATTTTGGGAAGCAGCTTCCATGGGAGTGTACAGCATGTCTTTTGGGGTTTCTGAATCCGGTTTATGTATATGTGGTGAAGTCACGAAGCACGAACTGGAGAAATAACATGTGGAAAGAGTTGACTGAATGGGAAAGGAGTTTAGTTGTACCAAGACCTGAAGATATCTATCAATGTCTTCGATTCAAGAAGAGAAAGACAACGCTATTTCAACTTCTTCAGGATACTGCGTCTACTTCGTCAGGCTCCTCCAGTTCTGGTCCAAATTTCATATGCCTGACAAGGTTAAGGTTTAGGATTCGCGCAGACAGTTTTTGGTGTACTAAAAGAATCAGTGAGACGGCGAACTCACTACATAGCATTTTTCAGTGTATGAGCTTTTTAGAATATTGCTCTATTACTAACTGCTGCGATTGGATTTGTGGATATTTACCTCGAAACGCCTTCTTTGGCATAACACAGGGAGAAACAGAAGTTGTTACAGTAGCTGTTCTTTTCTCTGGTGGATTGGATTCTATGATTCTCGCTGCACTGTTGGATCAGTGCCTTGATTCAAAATTAGAACATTTTTCTCCTGCATAATGTTTAGTCTGGGAGCAGCGATTCTGAAACTAATTTTAAATTTTCAAAAACTGTTTTTTTTTTCTTTCAGATGAAGTTGACCTCACTTAATGTCCGCTTTGATGGTCCTAATGCTCCTGATAGGGTCTCCGCCAAGGCTGGAATAAAGGAACTTAAGAAGATTGCACCCTTGAGACGGTTCAACGCTAGATACCTTTCATAAATTCACATTAACTTTTACTTAATATTGCTGTAAATGTTTCAGTGGAAACTAGTGGAGATTGATGCTGATCTGTCAAAACTAACCTTCGAGACAAAGCGTGTTATGTCACTCATAAACCCCGCAGATACTTACATGGTAAACGTCAAAGTAATCATTACATTCTTTCCAAAATTGAGTGTTTCTCATTACACTCTTCAAAACATGCAATGTTGTAGGGACCTTAACATAGGAACAGCACTATGGCTTGCTGCACGAGGTGATGGTTGGATTCACGAAGAAAGTGAGAATCAAGAAGATAGCCAACGAATTAGATATAAGTCTGATGCCTAGAATATTGCTTGTTGGCGCTGGTGCTGGATGAACAGTGTTGCTGGTTATGGTAGACACAGAACAAAATATCGAACGGAGGTATATGTATAAACATGTCTGCATGGTTTTCTCTATGGATGTAAACTAATAGTAAACTTCATCTTGCAAGTTTTGTTAACTTCTTCAGCTGGGCTGCCTTGGATCAAGAAATGAAACTGGATATACAGAGAATTTGGAAAAGAAATTTGGGTCGAGACGATCGATGCATTGCAGATAATGGTAAAGAGGTATGTATATGTCAGAGCCATGGATAGAAACTTATATATTTTTTTCTCTTTGTGCTATGTTCTCGAATGTTTTATGTAATACATTTTTCAGGCGCGTTTCCCTTTCTTAGATGAGGATGTGATAAAGACTCTCCTTGACATTCCTTTGTGGGAAGTCGCTGATCTTGAGCAACCAAGTGGAAAGGGAGACAAGAAGATTCTTAGACAGGTGAATATGCTTCTGTCATTTAACTTTTAAAAACCCTCTAGAATGTATTAGAAACTTCATAAACCCGAACTGTTACAAATTTTGAAGGTTGCAAAGTTGCTTGGTTTACATGAAGTTGCAAAGATGCCTAAGAGAGCAATACAGGTGACAAGTCAAACCAGTAAAGCTGAAAGCTTTGTGTTGTGTTTTTATGTCCTCTCACACTCTCAGTAAGGATTTTGGTTGTGTGTTTCAGTTTGGGTCGAGAATAGCTCGTGAATCAAATAGGAAGAACTTTGGAAGTAACCGAGCCGCTAACCAGGCCTCTGCTGGGAGCGTGAGATTCAACGCACCTTGAGAGTGAAAGGCTCATATTGATCCCTTGGACAACTGTTGTCAGATCACATTTGTGTGTTGTATTCTATACAAAGGACTACTAACTATTTCATGTGTTTCCCGTTTTAAAAAAATTGATTTTGCTATTGATGCAGATGTGTGTATGGTCATGATGCATGTGACATCATCATCAGTTTTCAAATATTTGTTGAAGAACATAGGGTTAAAATCGGAAAACCAAAAAACCTAGCGTTGCGCATAAACAAAACCCATCCACACAACTTATCAATCCCAAAGTTTGCTTCTTTCTTGCGGATGGAAAGCGAGATCATTGGTGGTAAGGAAAGGGCATTACAAGCGCTTAGAGAACTGATCATCTTACACGGAACATGAGACTAGGAGAGGACGTTGATCTCATGAACTCTTTACTGGAGCAGAGCTGGAGGGTTTTTGCAGAGAAAGCGGAAGAGTGTCGCTTAGAGAAAACATTGCAGCAACGGCTGTGTTCAACCGCAAAGAAGTCGCCTTAAACCGGCATTGACAATGAGAGAAGTGGAAGCTTATTCATCGTTCAGGAAGTTGAGAAGAAGAAGGTAGAGTCCTCCAATGTTTTGGGGTTAGGGTTGTCACGGAAACTTGGTGTATCGAGCTTAATTTTGCTTGCTACTGGTGGAAACTATTACTGTAAACAGAGTAAAACATGATGAACTACTATTAGCTTTCTGCTACTGCTACATGAATCTTTTAAAAAAGTCTCTTGTATTTTATTATTCTGAAAATGCCTTTTTTGTTTCAAAGTTCAAATTTTTAAATGGTAAAAACGGCTTTGAGCCAAAAAAAAAAGTAAAAACGTCTAATAATAGATTCAGACAAATGACAAAGACTGTGCCATTACATGATCTGGCCCACAGAGCTCACTATTGAAATCGTCGGTTACCATCGTAGAGCTTTGTGAAAAACATTGGCTGTGTTAATGATTAAATATTTTTTATCTCCAAATATACCAAATGATTATCTGAAAATTTCTTAAAACCATGAAAGCTGTTAAGCATTTGACAAATAGCCGATTAATTGAACCGGAGCTCTGAAGGTACCAAAACCGGTTTGAGCTTATATAATGGACTGGTTCGCTTATGACTCCGTAGTTACTCTTCTCCTTCCGTTAGCTTCTTCTTCTTCTTCTAGATCTGATCGCCAGTTTCCACTCCAAGGTTTGTTTCGATTTCTCCATATAACTTTTCTCCCGTTTCGAATTTAGATGGTAGATTCCTCTGTTTCGATCCTTCAGTTTTAGAAAAGTTGTTCTCTATGGACTCAATAGTGTAACAGTGATGATTCGATTTGTCTTGCTTTAGATCTGATTGTGGTTTTGTTGATAGGTTTATAAAGTCACTTACTTTGCACAAATGGGTCGTGGAAACAGCTGTGGTGGAGGCCAAAGCTCACTCAATTATCTCTTTGGTGCTCCTCCTCCTCCTCCAGCTCCAGCTCCTCCTGCTGAGCCAACACCTGCACCAGCACCTGTGACTGCAACCGCACTCACTACAGCTACTACTACTGTTGAGCCTGCAATGATCAACAAGGAGATCCCTGCTGTATCAAGACTCCTGTCAACAACTATGCTCGAGCTGAAGGACAGAACACCGGAAACTTCCTCACTGTATGTTTTGTTTCTTGTGTTTATTACTTGTAAATGATATGTTCCCTCTCTAAGACAACATTGTAATGCTCTCTGCAGGACCGTCCTTCCACCAAGGTTCATTCAGCTCCTGGAGGTGGATCATCTCTTGATTATCTCTTCACTGGTGGCAAGTAAAAATAACAAAACTTTGTGTAGTGCATTCTCTCACTCTTAAACTCTTTGATGTGAGCCTTTAAATGATAAGAAGTCTGTTTTCTTATGTCATTCGTTTACTTGTAATCTTCTCTTGAAAATGTTCAAATCATATTATCAAAAAGCACTTCCCGTTCTCTCTTATTACCCATCAATGCAAGTTCACTGAAACATATTACACTGTAACCACTTCTTTGTAAACAAAGTACAAGTCTTTCCTAAAAACCCATCACTTAGGATGTTGAGGAGCAGGGATGATCCCCATTGTCTCCGCACTTGCTCCAAGTCTTCACTGAAATGACGCTCATAGTACACACACATGAGGTCTGTACATTGTCTTCCAGCTCTAACGGCCCAAGGAAAGTAATGCTTAAAGAACATTGACCTTTGCTTTCTCGTTAAACCTCACGGTGCCTCCAATCACAGAAAGCATGCACATCGGAAGATACATTTGCTCAAACTCTATCACTTTTAAAGCCGACTCGCCTATAAGATTCGTGGGAAGGCCGAAGAGCGTGTGCCACAAGTCATGAACTTCACGTGCCCTTGTCGCTACATACGCCAGTTCATCAGTATCCATGAACCTCACAGGAGGACGGTCGTCAGGAGAGAAGTTTCTAGATCCCATGAACTTCGCATATGCAGCTCCAATGTGTTGTCTGGTAGATCCCAAGCATGACCTACTTGTTCTGACACAACACGAGGACGCTCCAACAAGATAGCCTGCAGAGAGATAAAAAGAGACAAGATTTAAACCAAAGACTTGAACTTTATTGTTCAAGAGGATGCATTAATCATAACCCATAAGCAAAGTCTCTCTCTTGTTTCAAAGACTCACTCTTCCTTCAGGACTCTTCTTCATCCTCTCAAGAACCAATTCGAAAGCTGGTTTTCCGGTGGTTTCACCGAGAGCGGCGATCAGATCCGCCCTACGAGGATTTACCAACGCACCGACGGCGGAACCCACCGCCACCGCCGCTTGTTGCCACCGGCTCAACGGGACTCGAGCTCTTTCGATCGTCATCGTTCGTAGAGATCACGCGGTGAACCTTTTTAATGTTCAGATCAAAATCTATAGACGGCGACGACGAGGAGTTTGGACTATACGCCCGCGTGGACTTTCTATTCTTACGATTTTAACATTGGGCTTTTAGTTGTTTTATTTCAGGCTTATAACTTTGTTGTTATTTTTTTTATTTTTTTGTAAAAGGCTTTAAATTTAAAAAAACAAGGGACAAGATGTGATTTGTTAGAACACATAGTTTGGAAAAGTTAGATACATAATGTGAGCAATGAAAGAGCTATAAAAACATAAGCTTTGTACAGCTCTTTAGCTTTGCCAAAGATAGAAAGGATTTTGAGAGCTTGATTAGGAACCTCGACCCTTACGACTTCGTTTTCCTTTTCCACGAACTGTCGACCATTCCATTTCTTAGTATTTTTGTGTAGGTTTGATCAGCCTATCCCCTCTTGATACACTTCCAAATTCATCCATTTGCTCATTAATATGGAAGTTACTCTCCATATTACCATGCTTTTGGACAGAATTGGTTGTGAAAGGGGTCATGTTTAAAGGATCATTTCCTGAGAGTGTAATACCCTCATTCATGATAATATTAGATGGAACATTGTCCATAACTTGGAGAGTAGTGTGAGCAGATGATGAACCTGCTAGTGTAGAGACTAAGGTAGATTTGGCATCCGAAGATGATCCTAGAGAAGCTAAAGCGGTGAAGCTATCCTTATGAAAAGGAAATACCTGAAGAGACAATGAATCTGTAGATGTTAGGGAAGTTTCTATCATTTCAAATTGGGAAGGAGAATGTTGAGGTAGATGCGGCAACACACTCACAGCCTTGTTGATTTCTGATGCCCTCTCAGGAGCAACATTATTTTCCAACAAAGAGTCTATACCAACCACAGGAATCTCAACATCTTCTTGATCTGATTTACTTTTATTTGTGGAGTCACTCTTGTCTTTTTTAAGTAGACATCTTTTTGCTTTGTGACCTAGGCTCCCACATTTTTCACAGGTTGATGGAATCCAAGAGTAGACCACATCAACTAAAAAAATGTTACCCAAGCTTGTCATCCAATGCGATCTGTTTGGGGAAGTTCTTGTCAAGTTCTATTTCCACCAAAATCTTAGCCTCTCCTATGGTTAAAGGATCTAGCCTTGGCTTGTGAGTGAGCATGGGCTCACCTAGGCCAGAAGCAATGTGAGAAATTCCAAGCCTAGAATAACAACTGGTTGGGATATTCTTTAAAGTCACCCAAGCTGGTACAGTGGAGATATCAGGGATTTTCAGTGTGCCTACTGGATTCCAGGGAGCCACAAACATTAAGCAATCATCTACATGCCAAACACTTCGCTGAATAATCCAGTGCCTTGTCTCTTTGTGTGGAACATGGAAAAGGTAAGATGATTCTCCTAGTTTCCAACTAACAATTTTGCAGCTTCTACCCCATAGACGGTTTACAACAGCATGCGTAAGACCACCCAAGGGAACAAAACATCGATGAAATTGCCCAACTACATATTCTCCTACGTTCTCAGACCAATTTGAAGTACCTTAGTTGGGATGATGATCTCCGGAGTGCCATCAAGTCTGAAAGTTGGTCTGGAAGCTCTATACAAGTTTCTCGTAGCCGGATTTATCCTTGCAGCCCATGAAAAACGGAGTGAGCCATCTTCCTTGAGTTTCGGAGGCGGCAACATCGTAACTGGGAGACTCGGTGACGAAGGAAGAACTCCTCTCAACAAAGACTTCTTCTGCTTAAAATTGGTACCTTCCTCCAGTGAAGGCCAAAAAAATTTAATCTCATTCTGCACCAACAACATGCATAAACTTTGTTGTTATTTACTACGGTTCATTCATTAAACTTCATTGGGTTTGTCTCATTTTAATTCATGAATCTTGTTTTTTCTTTGTAGAGTCCAGTTATTTTATACTCCATGTATATGTATAATTATAATCAAATGTTTACGTATCAACTATGATTTAATCCTGAAACTTTAACAAAATAAACACTGATTTTTTGTCAGTTTAAGATTCTATGGATAATAATTACAGCCAAAAGATTACACAAGAAATAAATAAAATATAACAATGGTGGTGTGGTGGGTTTTTAAAGTTCTCAGGGTTTGCTAGTTTGATCATATTTAGATTATGTGACTTACATGTAAATATGGTATTGTCAATGGTTGGTTCCAATTTTTTTTTTTAAGATTATGGGTCACAAGTCTTGTACTTTACTACTTTATAAGGGTTACAATACCACAAAATTAGTGTAAAAGAGTTCTGTTTCAAACAAATTCCATGAAATAATAAAACTATGCAAGTCTTAGCAACATGAGTGGTCATTTCAGTTTAAATTCGGGTCGGTTCAGTTTGTTTGGATATAAAAAAAACTGTAACTGAAATAAAGCACAATTATTGGTTTGGTTTAGGTTGAGTTTGGTTTTATTTGTATTCGACCCGGTTTAATTTAATACTTTAATTTTTTTATGCTTGTTTAAGTCAAGTTGGTTTTTAGTTTATATAGTTCGATTACAAAATATAATTTATAAAACATAAAATAAATCTGACACTAATTAATTATTTTTATATCTAAAAGTAAATTCAACCATCATGATAAAAATGTAAAAATAGAATTCAATAATATTATATTGTTGTTTTGAACCTAATATAAATATCATGGATAGTTTTTGGTTTTGATGATAGCATATAAGATTCATATTATTTTATATTATTATTAGTTATGTCTCTTCTATTTATTTAGAAGTAAATATATACAATTTTATTTAATTATTTTGATTAAATTGTTAAATATCTTAAAACTTAATATTATAAGTATATTTAGTTAATCTAACTAAATAAGTATTTTAATTTTCAATTTGGTTTGGTTTTAAACACAACCATTTAGATTGATAAAACCTTTAGCCGAATCGTTTGAGACATTACTTTAGTTTGGTTTGGATTTAGGTAGATTGGTTCAGTTTGTTTGTTTTTTTCTCACCCCTACTTAGCAAATAAAACAATAATACGGTTCAACTTCCACCATCCCAAATGGTAATATGCTTTTCCTAACATATCATCTGTCATTCTCTGGTGCTATATAACTAATTATGTTGTTTGAAACATTATATTATGCAGTTATCCCAGTGGTGACAAAAAAAAAAGATTTGCATCGAAAGTGGACTCTCTCTAATCATCTTTTTAATTTCCATTATTTAGCTAACTTCATCTTTATTTCTTTTATCCCCCACTACAAAAAAATGATTTAATTGTATTACTTAAATTGTATCACAAAAATAAGTGCCCTTTCGATGTAGTTATATGCAGCCTTATGCATTAAACAAATTAAACTCACCCGTAATAATACAGTGTCACTATTAAGTGGATTAGCGTCGCATCCAGGGGCCGTGCCTCGCCATAGGCTGGTGAAACATGTGTTTGGGGCCAATAGATTTATAAATAGTTTAGGGGCCAATTTGACAAGAATCATTATTGGTCTAATGGTTTAGTATGTTAATTTGTTGGGTAAGTTCATGTGTTCAAATCCATCATAATACAACTTTTAGGGCCAAAATTTTTCTTGTTTCTAATCTTTAAAAAGTGAGGCACGGCCCTGGTCGCATCCCCCGTGCGCCGAGACGTCTTACCCCAGACTAGTAAATAGGCAGCGATTTATGGACATGTATCATTTCAGGCACGTGATGTACGTATGACTGTTTCGTTCACTCGCAACACATCGGTTCCGAAGGGTGTTTGGTAGGGAAAATTGGTTTCTCGACCAATTTAGAGTTCGACACGTAGCCTACGAGCTCTGTCCCTAACCTCGACCTGCATATACTTGCTTCCCTCATCTTAAGTTTTGACTAGCTAGTTTTGACTGTTAAAATAAACGAAAGACGAAAGAGTAAAGTACAATTATAAATGTTAAATTGTTAAAGATGTTTAGTCAGAATACTATATTGAATGTTTTCGACTTTTTGGCCCTCTCTTTGTGTTAGGCCATGATTAACCCGGATCTCTTAAAGTGGGGTTCTTAACGTAAAATTTGTCTTTTTAATTTTATTTTTTTTTTACATTTTTTCCCGCTAAGAGACGGCTCTTATGGTTCTTATTTAAGAGATGGTTCTTATTTAAGAGATGGTTCTTAGGTTTTCTTAGTTAAAAGCTAAGATACGTCTCTTCGAAAAGCTAAGAACCCCACCTTAAGAGATCCCCGGTTAATCCTGCTCTTACCCTCATATTACGGACTAGGTTAAAAGTTTAGAGATTGTCTCGTTCTAGTTTCTTCTAATTTTTATATATTGATATTCCAGTAGCAAAATGACTGACTGTTTAACAAAACATACAATGTAATGAACTTATTTGGAATCATGATACGTGACAGTGTAAAAAGCACTAGTTATGCTGGCTTTATTCACTGAACATGAAACTTATAGAGTTACAAGACAGAGATGGTTTCAATTTGGACTAAAAACACAAACCGACACAAATGTGTTTTTGCAACCTTCTGAATTAAGGACAAATGAAGACCTTAACTTACTGGGTCTTGACGAGTGGTAAGGCAGTTATATATACTTCCTTTATCCCTTATGATTTTCTTTTGCTAAGCTAAGCTCATTATTTTTCATTACACATAGTTTATTTGTTTGATAAGTGACCTTTAGAAATACTCTTTTTCTGAATTTCTATATTATGCAGATGACTTTTAATTGATTTGTAATTATTGTGGAAGTCTTTTGGTCTAATGGTTTGACCAAGAGTTTGGGTTTCAATTCCCTGAAAATGTAGAATTATGCAAATTAAGGGAGAAAATGCTTACAATAGATCTGATGCGTAAGGAGTACCGTCAAAAGTGGATCTCATAGGGCGGCTCAGGTGATGCAGTCATACATGAATCCTCATACAACAAGTAGAATTATTAGTAATATTTTTCATAGTTGTAATAACACAGTTATCCAACGTTAAAAAATGTAAAACAAGATAAAAAAAAGTTATTACTTAATTTCAAACATATGAAGTACCAACTAACCAAAATTTAACAAATATTTAAATATAACGTTTCCTATGCAAGCTGGGATAAGGAAAAAAAACTATTATTTGTTTTACTATCGAAGTTTAATAATAGGTTGATAAATTAAGAGAAATCTAAGGTTAATAAAGTTCTTATAATCATTGCTCAAATAACTTCAATTGTCTATGGTCGATGGAGTAAGTAGGGTTTTAGCCCATCATGGGGTCTAGTCTAATTCCAATTTGTTAGTTTAAAGAGGCAGAACAGCAAGCATGAGGCACCTACATTATACTATTACATTGTGTTTGAAATATTTTATGGATCCCCTATGGACCTACAGTTTTTGTTATATTAGTCTACAAAATAATAAAACTTAATAATGGAAGATCCAAGAGAGTCAAGAGACAATCTTTTTATCTTCCCCAAAAACGAGACAATTGCTACTACCCCAAACATATATACTGACATATATAAATTGTCATAAACAATGATCACGTTTTTCTGGAAAAAAAAGATATTGACTAATGTTGTGCAATAGTCAAGATCATATTAATGAACAGGTCGTACGAAACTATACATTCTTCAGTCTATTTTTCTTTAGGGGTAGTTGATATCAGAAGTTACTACTATTTTCTAACCAGTAACCAGAAGACTTAAATATCTTAATATATGCAGGAAATATTTATTTTGCAGCAGCATATACAATCTGTGGATATTTACTAGAAAATAATTATTGATAATGAGTATTTTATTAGAAATCATTTTTCCATATATTTCTCTGATTTATCTACCTAAATTATCCATATAAAAAGATGAGATATCATACTGCAGTATTCTTAGGTATTTATTCCTTTTATATGTATACTAAAGCATCTATCTATATGTTATATATTGTAAGGTTACCAAAATAATACTGAATTAATATTGTTTTAATGTAAAACAAGATAAAATAATAACAATAATTTTTATAAGAGAAATTTCTAAAAATACTATAAGTTGAGTAAACTTTTTTTTTAAAATACTTTCAATCAAAAATATATTAACATTTGGTTTATACTTTAGTGATTATAATTTAAGGTTTAGTGTTAAAAGGGGTGTGGGTTCAGTTTCTAATTTTTTATAAATAATTAGAAAAATTAATTAAATATATTTTCATATAAATTTAAGGCATTTTTAAAAAATAGTAATTCATTAAAGAAAAATTTGAAAAGTAGTATCAAAGTTGTAGTAGAACTGAAATTTACTTTTCTTATAACTTAATTTCAAATATTTTCCTATTAATAATAGGTTGGTAAATTAAGAAAAATCTAAAGTTCATAAAATTCTTATAATCATAGCTCAAATAACTTCAATTGTCTATGGTTGATGGAGTAACTAGGGTTTTAATTTAGCCCTATCATGGGGTCTAGTCTAGTTCCAATCGTTAGTTTAAAGAGACAGAATAAGTCTGCAAGCATCAGGCACCTAGATTATATATACTATTTACATTGTGTTTGAAATATTTTATGGATCCGCTATGGACCTACAGTTTTTGTTATACTACTTCCGTTTCATTATAAGTGTTACTTTAGGTTTTTACACACTGATTAAGAAAACAATTAATTTTGCATATTTTCTATATAAAAACACAATTACCTATACACCTAACCAGATTTCAACCAATAGAAAAATAAATTGCAGTATAAAATTAATAAATTTTACATCGAAAGTTGAAAATAACACTTATTTTATAACAAAAAAAAAATTTTAAAACGACATTTAATATGAAACGGAGGGAATATTAGTCTCCAATGGTAGATCCAAGAGACAATCTTTTTATCTTCCCCAAAACGAGATAATTGCTAATACCCCAAACATATATACTGATACATATAAATTATCATAAACAATGATCGCCTTTTTTCGGAAAAAAAAAATTGACTAATGTTATGCAACAGTCAGAATAATATTATTACGAAACTATGCATTCTCCAGTCTATTCTTCTTAAGGGGTAGTTGATACCAGAAGTTACTATTTTCTAACCATTAACCAGAAGACTTAAATATCTTAATATATGCAGGAAATATTTATTTTGCAGCAGCATATATAATTTGTGGAAATTTACAAGAAATAATTATTGATAGTTAGTATTTTATTAGAAATCATTTTTTCCAAATATTTCTCTGACTTATCTACCTAAATTATCCATATAAAAAGATGAAATATCATACTGCAGTATTCTTTGGTATTTATTCCTTTAAGATGTACGATAAAGCATCTATCTATATGTTACATATTGTAAGGTGACCACTTGGTACCATAAAAGAACGGTGGAGAATAGCGAGTATGCAGATGATAAAGATCTAATGTGTAGACATGCATTTCCATCATGGAGATTAATAATTTAGTGTAGAAAACATAAATTGATTATTTAGCTAGCACAAAAGGAGGTAAGAATTTTAACTTTCTAGTGATGTATCGGTTGAAAAATAACTAAGGTGGCGAGTGAAATATGAGTCAGCAAGCAAAGTTAAAAAAAGTTGTGTGAAACATCTCACATGAGTAAATTAACAACCTTCATCATCATAAATGTAGTATAAGATGCCATGAGAAGAAGTGGGAACAAACAAGATAGCCATGTCAAGTAATCACAGGACTAAGCTTTTTCTTTAAGTGAAATTTTTATTTTTGTTAACCTGACAAGAAGCATCCTACGAAAAAGTAAAAAAAAATAAAAATCTTAGGATTTGAGAGCTAAACTGTTCATAAGATATTCTTTTTAGTTTTCCTTTGTCTTGCCAAGATAACTCAGAATAAACGTTGTGCAGTTCTTGTTTCAAGCATCTATGAGTCATTGTTATATATATATATATATATATATATATATATATATACATGAGCATAGAGAAGCTAATATTAGTTTTATCTTTAAATCTATCTTGGATTCAAGTAGAATCATTCTACTGTATTTATGAAAATAGATTAACAAAGCTTTGATAGTAAATACTAAATAATCCTATATCAGTTTCTTTTTTATTGATTATTGCACTATATATATCAGATTAATTAACCAATTTGACACAATTTGTCGGTAAGTGTAGATCTGTTTTATGCATTTAAACGATCGTGAAGTAGCTGTCATACGAAATAACCTGTCGGCAAGAGAGGCAAACCAAACAAAAAATCTTTACAAGTCCATCATTTTCTTTTTTTTATCATTCACAAACACGCAGTATATATACATTAGTGTCATTTTCATAACCTAAATGTGTCAATAAATACCAGAAAAACGCTAAATTTATTTCTCTTTCATTTCATGAAAATGTAACCAGATCATGAAATACAAAATAGATAGGAGTTAGACCTGTGAATATGCTCTATTTAAGGCATATTTTACAGGTTGTATATATAATTTTTGTTTCTTATTTCCTTTTTGAGCATATTGATAAACTAGGGACTAGATCTGATGCAAGAAAGCAATCTACATATATGCATATATGGCAGAATTCTATCTATCTTAAAATCCAGTGGAGGAGGGTGTTAGAGAAAAGTTGGAGCATTTTGGTTGGTCTAGAGAGAGAGAGAGATATCTTAACTCTCATTGGAAAGTACTAGGAATCAATTATTATTTTCTACAAAAAGACAAAAAAAATGTAGAGAAGAAAAGTAAAATAAATAAATAAATATATTCCCTGATGAAGTAAGAATGAAACAAAGTGGTATATATACTGATACATATTGACATATAATCGAAATTATGTTATATATTTTTTTTTCCTTTTTAAAAAAGGAAAGTTTATGATATAAGTTCGTAAGCTTTTATTTGGCCAAGAATGGCTTACCATCTGTAAAAATCAAACACAAAGCTATTCTCTTATAACACTCCAACAAAAGAAGAACCTGAACACCGTGGCCCACCAGCACCACTACTTCAACCTCAACTACCACTACCATCTCCTCCACCACCAGTCACCGCACAAGAGAGGAAACCAAT
Source organism: Moricandia moricandioides (assembly GCA_905132885.1). NCBI lineage: Eukaryota > Viridiplantae > Streptophyta > Magnoliopsida > Brassicales > Brassicaceae > Moricandia > Moricandia moricandioides. The sequence continues at coordinate 13,986 of CAJHQQ010003472.1, forward strand.
TCGTGCCCTAGATTTAGAATCCTTTTAGTACAAGATCTACACATTTCACTCATATATATATATATACTTCTACTTATGCGTGTGTGTATCAACCTTGTGTAAAGCATCACTAACGCGTCTAGAGGTGAAAAGAATAAATAAACTTTTCTGTTGGGCTTTTGTTTCTTGGTGAGAGAGAAAGAGAAAAGAGATAATTTAAGGATGGGGAGAGGGAAAGTTGAGCTGAAGAGGATAGAGAACAAGATCAACAGGCAAGTTACTTTTGCAAAGAGAAGGAATGGTTTGCTTAAAAAGGCTTATGAGCTTTCTGTGCTTTGTGATGCTGAGATTGCTCTTCTCATTTTCTCTAGCCGTGGCAAGCTCTACGAGTTCTGCAGCAGCCCTAGGTAACAAAATCTTTTAGGTCTTTGATTCTTTTAGGTTTGTGGGAAGATAAAAAAAAAATCTTCAATCTTTCTTGATTTTGTTATAATTAATTGATTAGGGTTTAACTTATGACTTCTGTGTTTTAGTTAACAAATCTGGCTTCTAGAGTGAGATTAAGTTAACAAAAAAAAGATCATATTATGAGGGTCTTGGTGTTCAAAAAAAAAAAAATCTTAGGGTCTTAGAGGGTCTATATGATGATTAAAGCTAGAGACTTTGAATTTAAAAAGTACATAAGGTTTGTATATAGAAGCTATATATATATATATATATATAATATATATTAACTTATAGTAAAAGCTTTTACACATGAGATTGAGCCTTGAAGGGGTTGATCCAAGTTTCCAAAGAGACAAAGGACTGACCTCCGGATATACACAAAGCTGTAAAGAAATACACAAAAATAATTTGACTACTTCTTTAAGTTAGTATCTCTCAAGTACTTATAATCCTGTTAAAGTTAAAAGAGACAACTGTGATGATACTCAATTTCATATGTTTCTTTTGTGCAAGACAAATATTTTTTTTCTTTTTTTTTTTGGGAATAAACACAGCTTTTTTCCTTACAAACCCATCATGAGATTGATATGGATACTGACTGATATTGATCTTGATGTTCTTGGATATAACGATGGAATTTTACAAGGTTTTTGTTTATCCTTTTGAAATATTTCTCAAAATGAAATTTAAAATTTGATTGCTCAGTAGTATGTTAAATATTAAGTGATCATATATTTATATGAATTAGTGGAATGGCCAAGACGATTGAGAAGTATCGAAAACATAGTTATGCAACAATGGATCCAAATCAATCAGCTAAAGACTTGCAGGTATATATCTTGTCTTTCCATATATGAATTATCTAAAGACTGACCATCTCAAACTGTCCTTGATTCATTTTCTCGTAAATGGTAGGAGAAGTACCAAGACTACTTGAATCTCAAATCAAGAGTTGAGGTCCTTCAACATTCACAAAGGTACATAGCTTGATTCATAACACACCTTGAAAACTAAATGCTTACTCCAACTAATTAACTCTTCTGGAATTTGCTTTGTCTTTAGGCATTTGCTAGGTGAAGAGATAGCCGGAATGGGAGTGGACGAGCTTGAGCAGCTAGAACGTCAAGTAGATGCATCACTAAGGCAAATAAGATCCACAAAGGTATACACAATCTCATGAAACAACAGATTTATATTGGATTATTTGGTCCAAAGAACATTTACAACAGTACCAAATTTTGGCTTTGTTTTCTCACTGCTAGGCCCGGTCGATGCTTGATCAACTATCTGACCTCAAAACAAAGGTACATAATGAGTAATACAGTGTTCAATAATCTCAATACAACGCACTCTTATATTGATTAATGTTACAGGAGGAAATGTTATTGGAAACCAACAGAGATCTTACGAGAAAGGTTAAAGCCATCAAAATCTTATAGAGCATGAAATTGAATTCAATTGAGATCTTTCACAACATTGTTCTCTTCCTCTATCTATCTATCTCAGTTGGAGGAAAGTGACGCAGCCCTTAATCAATCACTATGGGGAGCTTCTTCTTCTACACAACATTCCCAACAAGGCATGAGCTCTTATCATGCAAACCCTCCTCCTCAAGAAGTGGGTTTCTTTAGGCCACTACAAGGCAATGTAGCATTGCAGATGAGGTATTCATCATAGAAAAAAATAGTGAAATCCCAGTGAACTGACCTTCTATGATCAGCAAGATTTATCACTGATTTGCTTTTGTTATTGTGGACAGTCGTTACAACACTGGTGTGACAAATGCAAGCAGTTCTGCAACAACATCACAGAATGTTATCAATGGATTCTTCCCTGGATGGATGGTCTGAAAAATAATACATATCAATGTATACGCATGTGTGTTTTATAGATCATATATCATTGCTTGTACCATTTTGAATTTTTGCAAGAGAACAATAGTTCACGATTACAAACACTGTTATATAATCAAGGTCTGTAATGTCACATTCCATATTATTACCTTTTCTCCTGAGATATATCAATATTTTGAATTTTAAAAAATATAAAAGTTCGTGGGAGCATTCTTTATATTTTTAAATATCATAGAATTTAGTCGAACTGCAACAAAATTCTCTGGATTAGAATATGATTCATTTAATCAATTTACAAATATATATTTATCAAGAATTGGACTCTGAAACAAGTAGTGCTTTGCATTTGTATCAAGATAATGATCTGGATTATTAAAAAGACTAATTAATTTAACTAAAAATGATTATCAGAACAAGTCCAAAAGAGATAGTTGCTTATTTTCATGGCAAGCACGTTCAAGAAATGGATCCAACCAAAACCAAAAACACAAAAAGTATTTAAAACGCAACCAAAACTCAAAGATCAGAGCATAAAAAGAACAAAAAAAAAACTAAAGAGAAGAACCTATCACAATGGGAAAACCAGCTGGGTATTGGGTGAATAAGATTAGGACATCATTCAAAGGGGGATCATCGTCGAGCAAGTCATTAGATGAAGGAAGTGCTTCTGGTTCTAGAAAGAACGGTTCTAAGCATGGTAAGAATCAGAAAACAGAGGAAGGTAATAAGAATGATGAAGCTGAGAGTGGGAGGAAAGTGATGGTTGTTGTGGACACAACTTCACAGTCAAAGAATGCTCTTCAGTGGGCATTAACACAATGTGTTCAAGATGAAGACAATATCACTCTCCTCCATGTTACAAAAACACCTGTAGGACAAGGTAAAAACATTATTTACATACACACTTTTGCATTTAACATTTAATTAGAACTTAGTAATTGTGTTTCTAAGGTATCAATGAACAACCAAAGAGATAACTACTTTTTGGGTTTCTAGGTTAATTGGGCTTGAATTCGGCCCAACATTGTTATTTGTTGATTAAAGTTTTTTTTGTTTGACTAATTGATCCTAGGTTTCATACTTTCACAATCAGTATATTTGTTTTTGTTTTATAAATAATAACTTTTTATTAATTTTGATGTTTATTTTGAAATGAATATATAATTAGAAACTTTTCTAATAGTCAAATTTTCAAAAATATAATACTCCCTCTGTTTCTAAAAGATCCATATTCTAGCAAAAAATATCGTTTCAAAATATTGTATTTTTTACATTTTCAATGTAGTAGTTAATGATGAATTGTAAATTTTTATAAAAATTTTAAAATTCTATTGGTTAAAAGTTATGGGAAATGGTAAGTTACAAAAAATTATGCATTGGTAATCCAAATTTTATATGTTTTATTAATATGCGTAAAAAATTCAAAATATGCATCTTTATGAAACAGAGGGAGTATACAGCAAAGTCAATTCATTGTCAAAAAGAAAACCTGGGATATTTGTGTGTTTTTACTAATCTAAAATGATCAAAAGGATTATATGAAGATGAAGAAAAGTTTTTTCTTCAAGAGAAAACAAAAAGATGAAGAAAACTGTTTTCTAGTTAGATGTGTTAATTAGTGAACAGCACAGACCTAGATTATAAAGTTAATAACAAAATTGCCTTTTATAAAAAAAAGATAAAAGTATATTTCAGATCTCTATTTGAACCATTTTATTTATGTCAGAAATTTGGTTTTACTTTTCTTTTTTTTTTTATACGGCCTTCAGAATTTTTGGTTCAAACTTGACTCAGCCCTATATTATTTAGAACAGGCCCCAAGCCATAACCCAAAAGATGATAGGACTGGGCAGGGTCAGGCTATCACGTTTTGATATTGCTTAATCTCTATCAACTATATGTTAAATAGCTACAGATGAGACACAAAAGGAGAGAAACTCAATGGCTCATGAACAAGTTCATCCACTGAAGAACCTTTGTCAGCTCAAGAAACCTAAAGTAAGCTTTTAATTAACAAACAAGAGAAGCTGATTCGGTTGAAATCTCATTGTGACATAAGTGCTTCTTTGATTATTTTTAAGGTGAAGACGGAGATAGTGGTGGTTGAAACGGGGGAGGAGAAAGGGAAGAAGATAGTGGAGGAAGCAAAGAAACAAGGAGCAGGAGTTTTGGTTTTAGGGCAGAGGAAAAGAACGTCGAAGTGGCGAGTGATTTGGAAGTGGCGTGCAAAGAGAGGAATGGGAGGAGGTGTGGTTGAGTATTGTATTCATAACTCCGAGTGTATGGCTATTGCCGTAAGGAAGAAAAGTAACAACGGAGGTTACTTGATCACCACCAAACGTCACAAAGATTTTTGGCTCTTGGCCTAGTTTTTTTACCATTGTTATCAAAAATCCTTTTTTTCTCTTTTGTCTTTTGTTAATTGAAATTTGATTTTTATTGTTTTCTTTTGATATGTGTTCATTGATATGATTGTTCTCTATCATGTATGACTGCTCTAAAGAAAAAGAACAAGTGTGTAAAGACTTTAACATTCTTTATATTTGTTGAACTAAAAATACTCCCTCCGTTTTATTATAAGTTCACTTTGATATTTTTCATGAAAATTAAGAACATTGTATAATAGATTAATATATCCTTATATAATGCATAATTAATTAAATAAAAATAATTTTAAAAAAAATCTATTGGTTATTCAAAAGAGTACAAAAATTTAATATACAAAGTTACATTGAAATTGTAAAATAACATTTATTTTGAAACAAAAAACTAAATCTAAAATAACACTTAATATGAACAGAAGAATTACTAATTATATTATAAGCTAAGAAGCATTCTGCATACACAACTTGTAGCTTAGCAAACAAAAAAGTAGTCGAAAACTTTTGGAAAACTAGTTGGTGAATAGTGATACACTTGTCTAGCGATTTTTAACAGACCATTATTTACATTCACTAAAAAATACTGTGAAGAAGACATGCGGAACTGATCGATGGTCTCATGGTCAATAGTTAAACTAGTTTATTTTCACCTTAAAAAGAGTGCACAAAGCTTGACTATCATCAAGGCACCAGTTAAGACTTGAGAGAGAGATGACAAATGTAACCTTTCAATTTTCATTGAAGAATATACTCCATTCCTTATTATAAGATTTTCGGTCTTGCACAAAAGTTACAGCAATATTTTATCTAAATTCATACTCCCTTCGTTCCAAAAAGATACATGTTTTAAAAAAAAATTGTTTCAAAAAATATATATTTTTATCATTTTCAATACGTTAATTAATGGTAAATTGTAATTTTTAAAATGTTTATTAAAATCTTATTGGTTAAAAATTATGGGAAATATTTAACTACGGAATATAATGCATTGGAAACTAAAATTTTACTTTTCTGATTCATATAAAGTGTCACTGTAGCTTCTTACACAAAGATTAAGAAAACAATTAGTTTAGCATATTTCCTATATAAAAACACAATTACATATACACATACCACTATTTCAACCAATAGAAAAATAAAATTCAGTATAAAATTAATAAATTTTGCATCGAAAGTCAAAAACAACACTTATTTGGTAACAAAAACAATTCTTTATAACGACGCTTAATATGAAACGAAGTGAGTATATGTTTTCTTAATTAGTGTGAAAACTCTAAAACATACATCAATTTGAAATAGAAGGAGTATTATTCAACTAATATGAAAAATATTGCATACATATTGTAACAAAAGATAAAAGCAATTGATTAAAAGTTTTGAAGATAGATAAGATAAATAAACTTAAATATAAAAAAAAAAGCTAAAACATTACAAAATAAGAAGAAGTAGAAATGTAGAATTTAACCCGAATCATTATTCAGCCACGTCTTTTGTATAGAGATCACATCTCATTTCTTTATCTTTTGTGCAGCATCGGCGACGGCCGTGACAGCGCCGGCAACAGCTACGCCGGTACCAACAATACCAACGGCGGTTGCTACAGTACTTACAGCCGTAACAGCAGTACATACGCTTACTACCGTAGCAACAACATCTAGAAAACCCATCTTGTTATATATTCCTTCTTTTTATATTGTCTGCGCAAATTAATTGTTCCTTCTTTTTTTCTAATGAAAATATTTCGTTATATTTATATAGTTGGAACTGGATATTAATTATTTATCGGGTTTCGAAAGTTGACTACATTTTACAAGATAACTCGTTTTTCTAGGAGACTTAAAATGTTTGAATCGTAATTTAATGATTATGGTGTGGTTAATTCTAGCAAGAGTCTCTTAGAGAGACGAACGAATTTATTAGCCTCTTAAATAAGTCTGGGAATTTATACTTATACTTATTTAGCTATCAATACATGAAATTTTAAAAATATAACAGTTTTCTATAAATTTTAACCAATAACAATTCAAGAATTTCAAAATTGTCAATTAATATTTCTTGGAAATTTAAAACTCATTATTAAAAGTACATAGAAAATCTAAAACATTATTCTTTTAGAAACAAGTAAAAAGTGTTAAAACATATATCATTTAGAAACAGAGAGAGTATAATACAATGAATCGATTATGTGTATTATCTCCAAAAAAGATTCAATCATGTTCAAAAGAATACACAGAAAAAATGATCAAAGGAGTTTTCATTAAAAATGTAAATAATAATTATTTTTTATTCTATAATTTATAAATATAAAAAAATATTTAAATAATAAAAAAAATCAAATTAAACTTTATGCAATATTCGAAACCTTTTTCCAATTTTTTTTATTTTTTCATATTTTTGACATCGAAGAATTCTTTTAAAAAATGATTTAATCATAAACTTCATACTCCTCCCCCAAACCCTTACTCTCTCCCTAAATTTAAATCTTATGTTTAAATTAATTAATCCTAAAGTTCAAATATTTTTTTACTTCTTTAGTAAAATCTGTTTTTTTTATTCTGATCGTTGATGATTATTTTTATGCTAAAACCTTTTAGTGATTTTTAGGATATTTCTTTAAATATATAAAATGATTTTAGAATACTAATCACCAAGGTAGGAAGAAAATAAATGAGGGTTAATACTTTCTTTAATCATGATTATATAAATATAAACACAAGAAGATGTTAGTCTTGGAATGGTGGCTTCATGGTACCATTTCTTGATGAAGTTAGATTTAAAGTTTTTTTTCTAAAATCAAAATCTGTTATAACACAAAGGACTTAATACTTGGCTTCTCGTCAACATAGACTATAAATAGTTGACAAAGAAATTTTTTTAAATATAATATACTAATAAAAATTCTAAAAGGTTTAGTTTGAACGACCATCAGCTCTTTTATATATATATATATATAAACGCGCGGGAATGTGTAGAATATACGTCGGCACTCAAAATATACTAAACAAAGTAACCAACCTGGTTTCTTATAGGTTTTTAGTAATTAAATCCCTCAACTAAAGATGAATCGTAAAATAAACACTCAACTAAAAATCCTACGAAATAAACCATCAACTTTAGTTCTGTTAACGTATGTTACCTTCCGTCTAAAATTCCGTCACGGAAGGTGACATATGCTAACGGTTTAAAAGTTGAGGGTTTATAATCCTGAAAAATTAGTTAAGAGTTTTCTTACGATTCAACAATAGTTGAAGGTTTTTATTACTAAAACACATTAAATGTTTTAAAAACTTTATTATCATTTATGCATTGTTTAAAATTGAGTTATAAGCTTTTATAATATTTTTACAAATGATTAATAAGACTTAGTGCAAATATTGTATGGGTTGGAAGCTAAAAGTTTTATGACAAATAGAAATAAGAAATTAAGTAGAGAGAAATATTCGAACTTAACAACCTCTGCATTTTTAATGAACATCCAAAAACAATTTTGCTAAGAGATATTCTTAATAAAAAATGGTCCATAATTTACTTATTTTTAAGAATAACTATCATTTTTGTTTAAAGATTCATAAGTAAATTATCTGCCATTTTTCTTAATAATGTCTTTCAACAAAATTGGTTTTGGATGTTCATTAACTATTTAGTTTGAATATTTCTCTCTGCTTTATTTTTTTATTCTTGTATTTTCTATGAATTTTATTAATTTATAGGCCCAAGAATTTTTTTTAGCTTCAATCCATACAATGTCCGGACCGGTATTGAACCTTATTAATTATTCATAAAAATATAAAAATATTTATGAATATTTATAAATTAGTTATAAAATTGATAAAATAATGTATAAAGATTTATAAATTAGTTTTAAAGGCATGTAAATCAATTCTATAAAAATCCATAAATAATAATAAAGCTTTTAAAATATTTAATTTGTTTTTATGATAAAAACCCGCAATTATTGTTGAATCGTAAGAAAACCCCTCAACTAATTTTTCAGGATTATAAACCCTCAACTTATAAACCGTTAACATATGTCACTCTCCTTGACAGAATTTTAGACAGAGGACAACATACGTTAACGGAAACTAAAGTTGAAGGTTTATTTCGTATGATTTTCAGTTGAGAGTTTATTTTATGATTTATCTTTAGTTGGGGAGTTTAATTACTAAAAACCATTTCTTATATATATAGGGTCTGATTGATTACCTCATTTTATATTGGAGGCAAAAGAAGTCATGACTAACTTTTATATGCCGTTCGTATTTTAACACTCATTATCGATGGAAGCTGATGATAAACAGAGAAAAAAAATAGATAAACTTCATTACTGCATAACACGACCATAACATGGGTCATTTGTCATTATTCTTATTATTTTCATCATATAGTAGAAATGGGAAAGTAGTACTACTCCCACATACATCAAACATTAACCTCTTACGCAGGTTCCGGAAATACCCTTTCGGGTCGCTCTCGAAAACTTCCCTGAAAATGCGACCATCCTTACCAGGAGCCTTCATTGTCTTCATGTCCGGTCCTGATCCCATCCCCGAGAACAAGCCCGCAACGGCTCCGACGACACCTATGACCGCCATGGCTGAAGGATCTCTTAGAACAAAGGATAATAAGAACAACTCTCTTATTGCTTTAGAAACTCCTCAAAACTAAAGCTCTCAATGTTTCTCATAGATCTCTTATGGAACACCTCTCCATAAGGTCTATATTTATAGTGAAGGACAATTCCCTTTAACATGTGGGATATGGAAAACACAAACCTAATCTAATAGAAAACTTCATTTTCCTATTCTAGATTTCCTTTTTGTGTTTATCTCTTAACATATTAAACATCCAATAATATGTTAAGTTTCGACAAGCTTGGAATTATCCAACAATCACCCCCTTAATTCCAACTTGAATTAGGGAGACCAATTTCTTGAACTCCGATTAGGCTCCTCATTTGCTTGAACTTAATCCTTGTTAATGGCTTAGTTAGGATGTCGGCCTTCTGCTCAACACCCGGCACATCTCAACTTCGATTTGCCCATTCTCCACACACTCTCGAATGAAATGATATCTTGAAAGTATGTGCTTACTTCTTCCATGGAAAACTGGATTTTTCGTTAGAGCAATGGCTGATTTGTTGTCGATCCTAAGTTTGACTCTCTCACCTTCTTCACTTAGTATCTCACTCAACAACTCCTTGATCCATATAGCTTGCTTCGCTGCTTCCGTTGCTGCCATGAACTCTGCTTCGCATGATGACAATGCAACAGTTTGCTGCTTCTGCGATGTCCAAGTAACCAGTGATGAACCGTAATAGAATGCATGTCCTGACGTGCTCCTCCCGTCATCGACATCAATATTGTGAATGCTGTCACTATAACCAACAACACTCCTTGACCCATCTCTCTTGAAGAACAAACCAAAGTTTGTTTTTCCTTTCACATACCGCAATATGTTTTTGATGGCTTGTCCATGAGAGTCTCTCGGATTGTGCATGTATCTACTCAGTACGCCCACTGCGTAATACAAGTCAGGTCTTGTGTGAAGCAGATACCTCAAACATCCTATGATTCTTCTGAAATCCGTAGCATTTATCTCTGGTTCATCATGAGTCATGTTACACACTTCCATCTTTGTGTCACACAACCAGAAGTCTCCTCCTTCATTCTTGTGATACACTGATGTGCACTTCCTAAAGCTCATCTCCTTTAGGACCTGATCGAGTTTTATGTTCCACGCTATAGGTGCTTGGTGTAACCAATACAATGCCTTGTGTAACACATAAACTCGATCCTCTTCTCTTTTCCTTACAAGCTCCCATGCTTTGTTTCTTGTGGTAGACTCCAACTCGGCTACCATCTCTTCAACCCATAAGTAGTTCGACATCTTCGACTCAGCTAAGGTAAACTCTCCTCCTCTATCGGTGCAAGCTGGGGTTGAACTTACCTGAGGCAAACTGTCCTCCTTTATCGGTGCAAGCTGGATTAAACTTACCTGAGACAAACTCTCCTCCTCTATCGGTACAACCTAGATTGAACTTAGGTGAGCCAAACTCTCCTCCTCTATCGAGGTAAAATCTTTTGAACCGATAGAATGCCTCAGGAATATTTGCTGGCGTTGGTGGTGTGATTCGTCCACACAAATCTCCATGCAATAATTCCAATAGCTTTGATGTACGAACCATAGCCTTAGTCGGAAATGCATCTCTGGGTTTCTTTCATGCGAGACTTGTGTTACACACGCCTTCTTCATGTGTTACACACGGCATTCCTTTGACTAACGTCTGAAGTCTTGCCTTGTGATCGTCTGGAGGGTTTGCATTGTGATCAGTATCATCTTCTTCTTCCTCATCTTGATTTATAGCTTCATGATCATCACCTTGACCATTACATTCTTCTATATCATCCTCATGTGGAAGCTTAAGCATACTTGGTTCACAATCTGCTTGGTTTGTTATAGACGACCAATCCCAAGCTTTCTTTACCATGTTTTGTTCTTCTATGATTTCTCCTAACGAGACTTCTTTGGATGCTAGACCTGATATCTTCTCCGAAAATCCGTTTACGGTATCGCTATCATCCATATTCAGCCTGTCGAACTCCGTCATCGACGTCTCAAATCTTGCCTCCCTTACACGATCATCTCCATGGTGTCGTGACTTGATGGCATTCCAAATCTGTTTCGATGCAGTTTGTTCTCTCACCTGGAGAATCGAACTGTCGGACATAAATTGATACAAAAGAGCTATTGCAACATCGTTCTTCTTTTGATCATCCGAACCAGGGTCTATCGTGTCCCACACATCATGAAAACATAGTAACACCTTCATCCTCATCGACCAAACTGTGTAGTTTGTCGAATTCAATATCGGACATTGGATGGATGTGGATCCAAGGTCCTTCGTGCGTGGAGCCCTATTCACGTCAGCCATCTTGTGTCGTGAACTCTTGCTTCACAGCCAACAGGATCGAAGCTTCAACTTAAGCTTTGATTGAAGCTTTTAACTTAAGCTCTGATACCAATTGAAGGATCTCTTAGAACAAAGAATAATAAGAACAACTCTCTTATTGCTTTAGAAACTACTCAAAACTAAATCTCTCAATGTTTATCATAGATCTCTTATGGAACACCTCTCCATAAGGTCTATATTTATAGTGAAGGACAATTCCCTTTAACATGTGGGATATGGAAAACACAAACCTAATCTAATAGAAAACTTCATTTTCCTATTTTAGATTTCCTTTTTGTGTTTATCTCTTAACATATTAAACATCCAATAATATGTTAAGTTTCGACAAGCTTGGAATTATCCAACAATCACCCCCTTAATTCCAACTTGAATTAGGGAGACCAATTTCTTGAACTCCGATTAGGCTCCTCATTTGCTTGAACTTAATCCTTGTTAATGGCTTAGTTAGGATGTCGGCCTTCTGCTCAACACCCAGCACATGCTCAACTTCGATTTGCCCATTCTCCACACACTCTCGAATGAAATGATATCTTGAAAGTATGTGCTTACTTCTTCCATGGAAAACTGGATTCTTAGTTAGAGCAATGGTTGATTTGTTGTCGATCCTAAGTTTGACTCTCTCGCCTTCTTCACTTAGTATCTCACTCAACAACTCCTTGATCCATATAGCTTGCTTCGCTGCTTCCGTTGCTGCCATGAACTCTGCTTCGCATGATGACAATGCAACTGTTTGATGCTTCTGCGATGTCCAAGTAACCAGTGATAAATCGTAATAGAATGCATGTCCTGACGTGCTCCTCCCGTCATCGACATCAATATTGTGACTGCTGTCACTATAACCAACGACACTCCTTGACCCATCTCTCTTGAAGAACAAACCAAAGTTTGTTGTTCCTTTCACATACCACAATATGTGTTTGATGGCTTGTCCATGAGAGTCTCTCGGATTGTGCATGTATCTACTCAGTACGCCCACTGCGTAACACAAGTCAGGTCTTGTGTGAAGCAGATACCTCAAACATCCTATGATTCTTCTGAAATCCGTAGCATTTATCTCTGGTTCATCGTGAGTCATGTTACACACTTCCATCTTTGTGTCACACAACCAGAAGTCTCCTCCTTCATTCTTGTGATACACTGATGTGCACTTCCTAAAGCTCATCTCCTTTAGGACCTGATCGAGTTTTATGTTCCACGCTCTAGGTGCTTGGTGTAACCAATACAATGCCTTGTGTAACACATAAACTCGATCCTCTTCTCTTTTCCTTACAAGCTCCCATGCTTTGTTTCTTGTGGTAGACTCCAACTCGGCTACCATCTCTTCAACCCATAAGTAGTTTGACATCTTTGACTCAGCTAAGGTAAACTCTCCTCCTCTATCGGTGCAAGCTGGGTTGAACTTACCTGAGGCAAACTGTCCTCCTTTATCGGTGCAAGCTGGATTAAACTTACCTGAGACAAATTCTCCTCCTCTATCGGTACAACCTAGATTGAACTTAGGTGAGCCAAACTCTCCTCCTCTATCGAGGTGAAATCTTTTGAACCGATAGAATGCCTCAGGCATATTTGATGGCGTTGGTGGTGTGATTCGTCCACACAAATCTCCATGCAATAATTCCAATAGCTTTGATGTACGAACCATAGCCTTAGTCGGAAATGCATCTCTGGGTTTCTTCCCTGCGAGACTTGTGTTACACACGCCTTCTTCATGTGTTACACACGGCATTCCTTTGACTAACGTCTGAAGTCTTGCCTTGTGATCGTCTGGAGGGTTTGCATTGTGATCAGTATCATCTTCTTCTTCCTCATCTTGATTTATAGCTTCATGATCATCACCTTGACCATTACATTCTTCTATATCATCCTCATGTGGAAGCTTAAGCATACTTGGTTCACAATCTGCTTGGTTTGTTATAGACGACCAATCCCAAGCTTTCTTTACCATGTTTTGTTCTTCTATGATTTCTCCTAACGAGGCTTCTTTGGATGCTAGACCTGATATCTTCTCCGAAAATCTGTTTACGGTATCGCTATCATCCATATTCAGCATGTCGAACTCCGTCATCGACGTCTCAAATCTTGCCTCCCTTACACGATCATCTCCATGGTGTCGTGACTTGATGGCATTCCAAATCTGTTTCGATGCGGTTTGTTCTCCCACCTGGAGAATCGAACTGTCGGACATAAATTGATACAAAAGAGCTATTGCAACATCGTTCTTCTTTTGATCATCCGAACCAGGGTCTATCGTGTCCCACACATCATGAAAACATAGTAACACCTTCATCCTCATCGACCAAACTGTGTAGTTTGTCGAATTCAATATCGGACATTGAATGGATGTGGATCCAAGGTCCTTCGTGCGTGGAGCCCTATTCACGTCAGCCATCTTGTGTCGTGAACTCTTGCTTCACAGCCAACAGGATCGAAGCTTCAACTTAAGCTTTGATCGAAGCTTTAACTTAAGCTCTGATACCAATTGAAGGATCTCTTAGAACAAAGAATAATAAGAACAACTCTCTTATTGCTTTAGAAACTACTCAAAACTAAAACTCTCAATGTTTCTCATAGATCTCTTATGGAACACCTCTCCATAAGGTCTATATTTATAGTGAAGGACAATTCCTTTTAACATGTGGGATATGGAAAACACAAACCTAATCTAATAGAAAACTTCATTTTCCTATTCTAGATTTCATTTTTGTGTTTATCTCTTAACATATTAAACATCCAATAATATGTTAAGTTTCGACAAGCTTGGAATTATCCAACAATGGCGATTTCAAAGGGTGAAGTATCTCTTTTCTCGTTGTCGCTCATTTTGATACGATGATATAGTCTCTTTGGAATAGAAGTGATGATGATGCATGTGATTTATAGTTGTAGATGCGATACCAAACGATTTATTAGATGAAATTAATACCTCTTTTCAATTTACTAGGAAGACGTCTTAACTACGAGTTTGTACTTAATGGCCACCGTTACGATTTGGAGGTTCCCTAGGGAAGAATATGACTAGTATAATGCTTTTTATAAAAATAAAAAATTTATTAATCAAACCATGTAATCTCAAAACTTCATTTGACATTGGAACAAACTTATACGTATTTTATCTAGGGATATTAGCATTAGCATGTATAACCATACAAGAAATTATAATTCAACAAATAACCATATAAAGCATATGATTAGAATATACAATACACTTTTATATAATATTACTATATCTATTCTTAAGCAATCTCAGTCTTTAATTTTTTTTTTATTTTTTTCTCCTCTCAATTTTATGTGATCTATATTTTATTTATTAATAATTTTTAGCCAAATAGTAATATCAAAATAACCATATTTTTTTTTACATAGGCTATATTTTAAATTTTCAGAAACAGATATAAATTTCTTTCAAAACATATAAGTTATTATTAACACAAATATATTTTTCTATTCTATATTATTTGTATAGAATAGGACATTTAAAATCTCTCTCTCTCTTTCTCTCCCTCCCTCCCTATGTTTTTCCTTCTCTTCTTCACTATTTTTAGATTTGTACTATATTATAGACAAAAATAGAATAGTATATGTACACATGTTTTGCATATCCACGTGCATGCAAGAGAAAAATGTCCAATTGTGTGTTAAAGTTTCACACTTTCCTATGTATAGTTATTTTGTTAATTTTATCCCTATAATGGTTATTCTACCAATTAACCCTTTTATCTAAGCTATTATTATTTCCAAGTTTATGAATATATTTGCATGTGATGATAATAAAAGACAAAATAAGGGAATATTTCTATTATCGATTTGTTCCATGTGATGGGAGAGAAGGGACCTCTAAGCGATTTGAAGAATCTAACGAGATTTCATGGATGGTACCTAAAATATGTTTTTGCTATTTAAAGTATTATACCTGTTTATACTTGTTTGTTTACCAAAAAAAAAGAATAATACCTGTTTATGTTTTGTTTCATAAGTACATATGAATTTAGAGAATGGACGATCCTAATTGACAAAGAAAAAAAAAAAGAATTATCACTATGGCACCATCATGTAATTGAATCATTTTGATTATATATGTCTCTTTTTGGTTTCTCCGGTTTGGCTTTGGTTGGTGTTTTGTAGTCACAGTTTTGTAGAGCCCTCTCAGATTTTGTGTCGTTTTGATACTTGTTGGGACCAAATGACATTAAATTAGAGAAAAATAAAAGTATACTAGTATAATATATCGCCGTTCAAAAATAGATGAAAATGATCGTGAAGGCAAATACACATTTTCACAACAAATAAGTTAAGTCCATGGGTCCAAGTTTTTCTCAAATTTATTTTTCATAAACAAACGATTGAAAGTTATGGATAGAAGGCATAATGTCATGGTCAAAGGTGTGGCACACCACACCGATCAACGAGGATCATGGAACCATTTTCCTTTTGACTTTTGGACCAAACTTCGAGTTCACTATTAATATTATGCCAACTTGTTTGCTAATTATGAGCAGTAAGTACCCCCATAAGAAAATTCTATGGCCGCCTGGAAAAAGATGCAGTCAAAAGGAAATCTTATGGAAAGTGATTGTAATCCAATTTTATATACATCCACCAATGTAAGAGAACACAATAATATACTTTTAAAAAGCCCTGTAAAAATCTAAACTTTGATGTTCTAAAAGCTTCTTCTACTACATTTTCACACTAGTGTCATTTACAGACAAAGAGTAACACTTCCCTTCAAGAACTTCTTTAAGATCTGATTAACCCGAAATTGACGAAAGATCTAGACTTGAAAACTCCAAAGAGAAACCCCGTTTGAGATTCTTGAGAGTTCGGTTTGGCCTCTGTGTTTCCACCTTTCACTTGAAGTATCTTCTGACCAATCAATCGTCTGATTGAATCTATGGTCTTTGCATCAACTTCATAACCAGAAGCATCCCTCACGTAGAATGTGTTGAAAGCTTTGCCTCCTTTTGTTTTCACTTCAGCTCTTGTTACTGTAAGACTGTTTTCACGGAATATCCGTGTCACGTCTGATAGTAATCCCACTCTATCTGAAGTGCATAGCTCAAGCTTCAAGCCCTAACAACATACAAAAAAAAATGTTAAGCCACAACACACAACACTCTTCTTCAAGCAGATCACAAGAATGTTTACCTCAGAGACTCTTCTTTGAATAGCTGCTTTAAGACATTTGATCACTCTCTGTCTTTCTGCTTCAGATTTGACAGGAGATCCATCTGTATGTCTTATGTAGTACTCCTGAAAAAAAGTTAAGGGTCAAGACAAGAGCTTAAAACTGGAGAGACTTTTGCAGAAACCTAATGAGTTAATACATACCTGATAAGCTTCAGGGCCTTCAGCATCAATGCTGGCATGTGAAACCACATATTTCATATCCGTCAAAGTAAAGACAGTATCAAAGAGAAGCTTTGGTCTGTCTTTACATTTGATCATCACAATAGAGTAATCCAAATCATGCAAGTTGGAGACATCCACATCTGGAACTACTCTCCCAATCTTGTCCTCATCATCAACATTATTCTCCCATTCATCATAATCCCTATCTGCAAACATCAACTGATGAAGCTTACGATCAGCATAAGTCTCGTTAAGAGAAGAAGAAACTGTGGTTTTGGGTTCACGAGATCTCCTGCTTCTGCTTCCACCTGTAAGCACGTAACCAATAAGCTTCCTTATATTGGACAACCTCTCTGGATCAGTAACCGCAGAGTATGTTTCCTCGTCTGTTACTTGCAAAACCGCCGCTGCTTTTGCTCTATGCGTCCAGATCTCAGCATTGACCACATTGCATTGAAGGTCCGTTAGCACAGCGCAGAGCTCAGACAACAAACCGGGTCTATCAGTTCCCGTTAGCTCAATGACAGTAAAGTCGACAGATTGTTTAACCCCAATGGTTGATCTCGGACTGAAGCAAGAAGACTCATCAGGGCCAAGAGACTGCAAACAACCACACCACAAAAAGGAGTTTATTATAATCACATCATCAAAACCTAACAGAACATAAACAAGAGGTAACATCACTTACTGTACGGATATAATCAAGAACGATTTCATCAGTGACTTTGTTCCCATCTTGATTAGTCACATTGAACACATCCATGAACCAGCCACCATCAGAGGAGATGTAAGCTTTCTTGATGGTGAGGTTAAGATCAGTCAACACTTGAACAACTTCCAGAAGAATCCCATGTTTATTAGCACTATCCACCTAACCAAAAAGAAAAAACACAAAATCAAAATTGGTTTTTACTTCCACTAAACCAAACCTAATAAATCTCAGAATGGTTTTTACCTTAATGACAGTGACGTTCTTGAAGACATCGTTATCAATCACAACCCTAAAATGATACTAAATAAAATTACAAACAAAGTCCAAAACAAAAAAAGAAAAAATAATAATAATATAGAACAAAGTTAACGAGCAATTACTTTGGCGGATTCACTCTTTTGATAAACCTTGCAATCTCATCATCCATATGATATGAATAGCTCAAGCAATCATCTGAAAAGATACAAATAAAACCCAATCAAACAAAAACAGAGACTAAACCCTAAACACACACAATTTACAAGCGAACCCATGATGAAAAGACTCAAAATTGAACAAACCCATAATCAAAAGACTCGAAATTGAACAAACCCATAATCAAAAGACTCGAAATTGAACAAACCCATGATGAAAAGAGTCGAAATTGAACAAACAATCATAAACGAGAGGAGTAACGAACCCATTCTCGATTCGATTGTTCTGTTGATGATCGATATCTCTCTGGAAGGGGAAGACTTTGCAACTGCAATTGCCAGGGGAGAGAAGAATCACGAGAAAGTTTGTTAATTTATATTCAAATACGAAGAAGAAAGAAAGAGATAATTAATTAATTAAATAAATAATTAAAATCTAAAAGGGGAAAAAGGGAGTGGAGATCCAATTACTTCACACTATGCTCTGTCTCTGACACAGATTCAGCCGACACGATTCTCCTCTGCACAGATGAAAACACTCTTTTTTTTTTGTTGTTGCTGTTATATTGTGATTGTGATGAGGATGAGTCTACTCATATATACACTTGGCGCACGTTAGTAGCCGCCCTTGGTTGTCAGGATGATATTCGACAGGTAAACCGACCGGTTCAGTTGATCCTACTTGATTGGGTAATATATTCCGGTTTGGGATAAGTCAGATAAACCGGGAGGTTCAGTAGTTCCTACTTAATTGGGCAGTAAATCACAGACAATTCTTTTGGGAGTTTTCGATTGGGAAACAAATCGATTAACTTTTGACTAATTACATTCCAACTTTAGAAGATTAGTTAAGAGTGTTTGAATGAGATCATAGTACAAAATAGGCCAAATGATATTGAAAATTAATAAATACACATCAACCGAGATTTCTTTGTTGTCAACTATTAGGTCATGTTTATCCACGGTCTCTTAAGCGGGGTTCTCAACTTATAATTTCACGTTTTTATTTTTCTTTTTAATTTTTTTTTTAATTTTCCCGTTAAGAGACGTCTCTTAGGTCTCTTATTTAAGAGACGGTTCTTAAATTTTCTTAGTTAAAAGTTAAGAAACGTCTCTTAAAAAAGCTAAAAACCCCATGATAAGAGACCTGCAATAAACATGCCCTTTAATACATATTAACCACGTAGGTGTGGTCGGATAGCGAAAGCGGTTTGGAAAGTTTCTAAGGAAGCTGGGTTCGAAACTTCACACTCAATTACTTATTTGTGTGGCTACACAACAAAAGTATTGAACTTCCTTTACAAACAACCAGATTGATTTACTATCAGTGGATAGCTCGTAAATTAGTTAGTTGGATTTCGACATATCAGATATTCCGGATCAATAAAAAAAAAATTAGTAATATATATATATAGAATTTAGTGTCATGTCAAACAAACTAGTTTGAGTTATGGCTTCTGATCTTATACATCAAATAATCAACTTTGTGGTTAATAGATCAAATATAAAAGAATATGAAAATACATTGTATGAAAATACATTGTAAGAAATTACTAGACAAAAGATACTCAAGAAAATAATTATAAACATGTATTACCATTAAAATATAACTAGGAAAAACTAAAACTCGAAGATCAATATTTAAAAAAAAAATGTTTCAAAAAGATATTTTTAAAATGCACTAATTAATGTAAATTGTAAATTTTAAAGTGTTTATTACAATCTTATTGGTTAGAATTATGGGGAATAATTAGTAACGGAAAATAATGTATTGATTAATATTTTTTTTTAAATAAGTGTGAAAACTATAAAACATACATTTTTAAAAACAAATGGAGTATATCTTATTGAAAGGGAGTATATATATTTTAGTTTTAGATGTGGAATTGTTATCAACTCTTTTCTAAGTTATCTAGAATTGGCCCCGAAGATGTCATTTGTTCATACACTCAAAAGATATTGGATGAGTGGAATCCAACCATAGCGGCAAAACAAAGAACATGAACAATATGCAGTTAACAAGGACCATAATCTAAGGGAATATGTTTCACATGTTACACACTAAATATCCCATTAAATTTGGTGGAAGTCATTAATTTTTGAAGCATCGTGGATTCACGTAAATTTGTGAACAACACATAACGTTGATTTTAATCATCACTTAATTTATAAAATCGATACAGGTGAAAAGTTGTATGCATAAAAATATTTACTGGATGACTGATATATCTTAAGTCGCCGAACACAAATCCGTTGACATGCCTCCAATAAACGTAATTTAAAAAATCAATTAAGAACAAGAAAACACTAGTTGAATTTGATTAGTGTTTATATTTTTATTGAAGAAGATTATTATAGAAATATAAAAGACGAGGAAGGCATTTTTAATAGAAGAGAAATGCATAGAAGGAGGGACCATGCCGGCCGCATGTTACTACGATCTCCATTGCCCATTCTCTTCTTTCTTCAATTCTACCCTTTAATTAATGCATATTAAATACATAACGTCTAAAGTACTCTCTTCTTAGCTCTCTATTTAAAAAAAAAAACAATAGCACAACTCTTATAAAAATATATTAAAAAAGAAAAGAAAACAAGTCTAAAAGGGTGTTTTTAAAAAAACATAAAAATAGTTGTTACAAATGATACTTTGAAACATATGATTAGTGATAATATCTGAGCTAAATATCTGTTTTCTGGTATCTTATGGTATTTTTCTAAGTTTAATATCATTGGTTTAACTGATTAAATATACCGAGTTTTACTTAATAAGACATAGAAACCTTGGTTCGAACTTATAAATGTGACACTGGAGAAAAGTATAAGCCATTTTAGACTGGATCATATATTCTTAGAGATATTTTAAAAAGTTAAAAGATTTCATTGTCCTCTTTAAATTGGTTTAATTCATTTTAACCATTAAACTTTAATTGTATAACTAAACTATTTTAAAATATTAATATAATAACATTAAAAAATTCATTTGTAGAGGTTCATTGCTAATGATGCTTAGAAACTGTTGCATTTAAGTAAGATTTAAACCGTTGTGTTTCTTTAGCTTAATAAATAGCATATGTTGTGAATGTATCATACTCTAAGAACTGCAATTGAATGATTAAACAGCAAGAATGTCAGTACTTACTACCAAGTTTATGTATCAATTTCTTCTCACAAAATAAAAATAAAATACATTAATGCCTCAAATTTATTTATACGTTTAGGGTTCCAAATATACACCTGAGAACCGGTAATGACCGACACACATTTCAGTTATATCAAAACTGAAGTAACTGCATGTGTATGGCTTATTTTGCATATATATTCGAGTTAAAATTTTCACTTGAATGATAACCACTGACTGTAACAGTTTATTTTTTTATTCTCACATGATAAAAAATATGTTTTATGTAATATCAATATCTTGTGTTTGTTTAGACGTTAGGGTTCCAAACCAAGCGCTGAGATGCATATGAGAACCCTCTATTCTTCAGTTTCTGGAGGCAATATCGCTTCTTTTGCCTCTGCTGCTCTCTCTCCAACGTACTTAGCCGTTTTCTTGCTCATATCCGTCGCCAACACTTTGGCTACACCAGCTTTCTCGACGATGAAATCTTTAGCTTCAACGGTTTTTTCAACTACAAAATCTTTGGCTTTCTCAGTCAATGAAACAGCTTCTTCCTCCATCTCTTTAGCTTTTTCCGTCACAAAATCTGAAGCCACGTGAGCATTTTCAGTCACCATGTCCATGGCTTCACCAGCTTTCTCAAGAAAGTAGCCTTTGGCTCTCTGAATGTGATCTAAAACCTCTTGTCCTTCATGTGCAGTCAAGTGTCCCACTTCGCTTCCTTTCTCCTTCACGTACTCGGAAGCTTTCTCTCTTTCATTTGTGCGCGTGTGTGACACAGTTTTACAAAATTATTTCAGTGAACAAAATGGTTGTAAATACTATATAGATAACAAACTTGACAATGCTGGAAATTAAAATGGAGTTTAAATGTATATACTAATATTTTTAACAAACTGATCGATTCTATATATATTTCAAGATTTGAATATAACTTACACATCTTTATTGATTAATTTTATTGAGTGTTTGTAATTCATAATTAAATTTCATCAGGATTATATATAAAGGACTAGATTCTTGAATATTAATTTCTAACTAAATTTGTCGATTTGTAATAACGAACACAAAACTGATTTAATTTTTAAAAATGATTTAATTTTGAGAGAGAAGAGTTAAAGTGATGTGAAATCATGCCACGGGGTCATAATGTGTTCTGCTTCTCTCTTTCCATTCTAGCTAGAGACTAATTAGTTAATCTTTGTTACCTATGTCGATCTCAGATATGTCTAAAACATATAGACTTACGAGGCATCATCAAGCCATTTTGGATCTAGCTTTGAGTTGCCATCATCACGTTTCACGGCGGCCATGACCCATGACTTCTTGCGCTGAGGTGCAATGATCACATTCTTCCAGCCAACTCTAACATCTATACGGCCAACGCTGATTCTCCTGCTGATCGAGAAAGTAGAACCCAATCCACTAAGCACAACTCCGGAGTTCAAAGTTGCCATGAGGTCACCTCTTGCCTTATTCTTCTAAGATGTGAGAAAATGAAGTGAGGATGTTAGATTAGTAGAGGGAGAGAGTGAGAATCTTTATAAAGAACCTCAGAGGCTGGCGTGGAATAGTTTCTAACCAGTTAGAATGTAATGACATCCAATTTGCCAAGTGTACTCAGATACGCTGGAGAAGTAGCAACATAAACAGACTATGACATGCTTTTGCATGAATAAACAGTATTTAAGACTCACATGTTCAATATATACTTGGATAAAGCATATGGTGTTTAGAAAGGTCGAATGTTTAGGATAGAAGGGATAAATACATGCCATGCTGGTCGCATGTTACTCCTCATATCTTATCTTCATCGAACATATGATTTTAAAAAAATTATTGTAAAGTAAAGTAACAAAAGAAAAGAGGAACTAGAAAATAGAGAATGGTGGTTAGAAGTTAGAATTGATTATACGTGTGTGTGTGTGTGGTAGAAGGGGACATAAGTGCGTACATGCCGGTCGCATGTTTATGTATGGTTAGACAATCTTTAAATGGACTATATATATATGTGTATTACCAAATCTAAACGTACAGAGATTGTATAATTTTTTTAAAAGTTATGAGTACTTTTGTAATGTTAGTTTGGATTTGCCAATGTTATGAACAACCTTCAATTATATAGTGACTGATAATCTTATTCAGCTAAAACTAGATATCTAGTATTTGACTTAACATGTGTAACATGACTTATAACACTTTATATTAGGTCTCAGTAAATAAACCGAACCCGAAAATCCTAACCGAACTCAATCCGATAAAAATGAATCCAAATTGATCCGAACCTAATGTAAGTACCGAATGAATTTTGTTTTACGGTATTTTGGGTTTTGGGTTTTACCCGAATTGAACCCGAACTTATATGAATATCCGAAATAAAACTGAAACTTCAAAATTCCAATAAAACTTATACCATATCAAATCTCAGTTTATAATATGTATCCGAAACACATTAAGATATTATTGAGTACCTGCAATAATTATTTATTACATGAATAATTAACTCGAATAATTAGTCTAATATATATTTTATTTGGTCAATATTAATGTTTTATGTTTAAATTGTATTTGAAGTTTAGTTATGAATAAATATGTTTTGAAGTTTGAATAGTGTTTTTACGTTTATAGAATTGTTAGTTATTAACTTGATATTTTATGTTTCATTATGTGTGATTTAAGTTTATATCAGTTTATATCAAGCTGATGTACACATGATCTTTTGGCACAAAAAATATTCTCTAAACGAGATCTAATATGAAACGGAATGAGTGTATTATTATATAACCCAATGCAAAGGGAGAGAGAGGAGATGAAAAGCGAACAAACAATGACGTTGGAGCATTCGTCTTTGTAAAAGCTGATAGAAGAACCCGTCATCGTTACCACACTTGGGGTGTTTCCGGAGCTGCTTACGGCGGTATATTAGGAATGGTCATCATGGCCCCGCGTAACACTAGCCTCACTGAGTCGAACTCAGGTTTTGTTGATATAATTCATAAACCCTGCTCGTATGTGTGCTCGGGACTTTTCAGCATGTTGCCCTGCATGGTCTGGAATTGAATCCATAATGAGAGTAATCAGACGCAAAGATGATCTTACGTCTGAGTCAAGTTTCATTCCTTCCCAAACTCTTATTTTTTTTATCTTGTTTCTGTTTCCTGTTCACCACAACTGTTACACTTTCCTTAGCTGAGAATATCTTCTACTTGATATAATTGGTTATTACAGAGACATTTTTTTTTGTTTCAAATTGAGTTTTGACAACTTTGCAGATTGGTCTCAGCATCAGGTGCTGCGTTGGCATTATCATTTGTGAGCAAAGGCTTGAAACTAAACACTGCCTACAAGCTTCTCTACTCTTACATGAACTGGATACAACTATTCTCTGTTGTTTTGGGTGCAGGTACCATAAGATGGTCAACCGCAAGTGAGGAAAGCAGTAAATTGACTCCTACCCTTAGAATCTTGGAGTTAGTTCAGACCTAATATTGCTAGCTAGTTTGTAATAATAACCTTTATAAGACTTTATTCAAAGCCAAGAACATAACACAACATCACTTTATTCCTTGAAGATTTTATGTCTGCTTAAGTTAAAAACAACAACATAAGACAACCTTATTGAAACATCAAACCAGAACCTCGCAGTTTACCTTCAACGATCTCGTCGAACGTTTTAGCCATTTGAGAAGTGAGATGGTTCTTCCAGTCACCAACTTCACCTTTCCTGAAGAACACATTAGAATCTATACCAATTCTCGTTGTCCCGTTCTTGTTAGTCTCCAAGTTGCTCAAGTTACGCAAACTACACAGGTTCAAGATCTTCTCCACTGATCCACCCTCTTCTTCCTCCTTGGTGAATGGACAGTTCAAGAACTCAGCGAGCCTCTTTACTTGAAGAAGAGGCTCCTCAATGATCTCTTCATACTTCATAAATAGAACATTCTCGTTATCTTCTAAGCTCCCTTTCCAGTAGCTCAACATATGTTCCCAATAGGGTCCATACATGGTAACTCCTCTACAGTAAGCATCAAACATGAGCTCGAAACTGGCTTGATCCATCTCGGTGCGATGCAACTTGTTTTTATAATGCCAACCGGAGACAAACGTATCTTTGAGACCTCTACACACGTAGACGATTTTGCATGGTGAGGAAGAAGACTTTCTCGTGGCTTCACGCAGTGTATTTAAGTGCATGTGTGTAGAAAAGATCATAGGAGAAGGAAACTTTGCGAGATCAGGAGTTTGGCTACTAGTGTAAAGCTCAATCTCAAGAAACGGGACAAGGTCATGAGGGTTTTGTGAGAGCAAAGGATGGGTTTGGGGATTTTCACGGTATTTTTCTCTATGTACAACGGAAAAGACTAGAGATTTGAGCCAAGTGGTACCACCTTTGGGCAAAGAAGCAAGGATTATGTCGTTGTGTCGTGGCTGGAAATGCTCTTGGACGTCAAGAACGGCTTGGAGTGTGTTGGGATAGTACCAAC
The DNA here is from genome assembly GCA_905132885.1 of Moricandia moricandioides. NCBI lineage: Eukaryota > Viridiplantae > Streptophyta > Magnoliopsida > Brassicales > Brassicaceae > Moricandia > Moricandia moricandioides. The sequence goes on from CAJHQQ010003472.1 coordinate 39,698, forward strand.
AGCCTTTGTAGTTGTAGAGACTATAACCCATGAAATCTTTGTCTGAAGGAAGAGAAGATATCAAGTTCTTGGTTTCCTGGCTAACGTTGTCGTCTTTCATGTAGTCTGGAAGGTGAGGTTCTTGATGAGAAGCCTCCATTGCGATGCTTTTTCTCTTAGGTAAAGAGAGAGAAGGAGAGATGATAATGAAAGAAAGGAGGTGGAGAAGAGTATTTGATTTGATGCTTTGGAAAGTCCGGTCTCACAAGTCACATGTTTCGATATGTTTAGAGTAGACAAAACACGTGTTTAGGGTTTTTTCGCGTTTCAGTTATGGCTGCGTCCTAGGCCACACATGATCAATATGAATCTTATCGTTTCAAGAATCCACTTGCAACTTTATACTCTCTTTTTTTTTTGTTAATGTTGATGTTGCGAAGATAACAAGAAAAATTAAAAAGAATTTGGATTGAGTCACAAAACACTTAAACTATTACATAACACTTAAACTATCTCTTTGTTATCCCTCAAGTATGTTCAGCTTTGGACACCAGTCACAACGAGGACATCAAGCCAGATGAAATTAGCACATGTCCGCAAGAAACTGACTTTAAGCGAGAGTTTCCTTTTCCAGAAGAGATACCCCACTGGTTTGCCACCTATTAGGGGGAATAGAACACCCAGATAGATCTCATTCCAGGGGCTCCATTACCAAACCGGCCAGCTATAGAGTGAATCCTGAAGAGGCCAAAGAACTAGAAAAGCAAGTGGCAGGACTTGATGGACAAGGGATACATCTGGGAGAGTCTAAGTCCTTGTGCAGTTCCTGTACTCTTAGTACCAAAGAAAGATGGGACTTGGAGGATGTGTGTTGACTGCCGTGCCATCAACAACATAACCATCAAGTATAGGCACCCAATACCAAGGCTTGATGACATGTTAGATGAACTCAGTGGTGCCACCATCTTTTCAAAGATAGACTTGAAGAGTGGATACCATCAGGTTAGAATGAAGGAAGGTGATGAGTGGAAGACTGCCTTCAAGACCAAGAGAGGCCTCTATGAATGGCTTGTCATGCCATTTTGTCTCCACCAATGCTCCAAGCACCTTCATGCGCCTCATGAACCATGTCTTAAGGGCATACATCTGTAAGTTTGTTGTTGTTTACTTTGATGATATCTTAATCTATAGCACCAGCTTAGAAGATCATCTTAAGCATCTTGAAAAGGTTTTGGATGCATTGCGCTTAGAACACCTCTATGCTAACCTTAAAAAGTGTACCTTTTGCACTGATCAATTAGTCTTCCTAGGCTTTGTTGTTAGCTCACAGGGACTGAAGGTGGATGAAGAAAAGATCAAGGCCGTACAAGACTGGCCTACTCCCACAACCATCAGCCATGTGAGGAGTTTTCATGGCTTGGCAAGTTTCTATAGGAGATTTGTCAAGGACTTCAGCACCATTGCAGCCCCATTAACATCAGTAATCAAGAAGGATGTAGCTTTTAGATGGGGAACTGAACAGGAAGAAGCTTTTCAAAAGCTTAAAGACAGTTTAACTAATGCTCCTGTTTTGGTCTTACCTAACTTTGATAAAACTTTGAGGTTGAATGTGATGCCTCAGGAACAGGAATAGGAGCTGTGTTAACTCAAGGGGGGAAGCCAGTAGCATTCTTCAGTGAGAAACTACATGGAGCAACCCTCAACTACCCCACATATGACAAGGAACTGTATGCCTTAGTGAGATCATTGGAGACTTGGCAACACTACCTCTTATCCAAGGAGTTTGTGATACACAACTGACATGAGACACTCAAGTATCTGAGAGGCCAAACAACATTGAAGAAAAGGCATGCCCGGTGCTAGAGTTTGGTGGAGTCTTTTCCTTATGTGATCAAGTACAAGAAAGGAAAAGAGAAACATTGTAGCTGATGCCCTATCCCGGAGGACATGCGCTTATATCATTGATGGAAGCTAAGGTTATTGGGTTTTGAACACATCAAAGACCAATATGTAGAAGATCCTGACTTTGGGGGACATCTACAAGCAATGTAAACAAGGCGCATTTGGGTCCTTCTTTCAACAAGATGAGTTCCTTTTCAGAGACAAGAGGCTGTGCATTCCACAAGGGTCAATGCGTGACCTAATCTTAAGAGAAGCACATGGTGGGAGGCCTCATGGGACACTTTGGCCGGGACAAGACCCTAAGTATTGTAGCTGAACATTTCTTCTGGCCACACTTGAGAAGGGATGTAAGAAGTTCTGTGCAAGGTGCATAATTTGTCTTAAGGCAAAATCCAGGTTACATCCTCATGGGTTATACATTCCATTACCTATCCCTGACCTAACTTGGGTAGATATTTCCATGGATTTTGTTCTAGGATTGCCAAAGATCAGGAACAAAGACTCTATCTTTGTGGTAGTGGACAGGTTCTCTAAGATGGCACATTTCATTCCTTGCAACAAGACCAATGATGCCTCCCAAACCCGCTGATGTTATTCTTCAAAGAAGTGGTGAAGCTTCATGGTATTCCTAGAACTATTGTTTCTGACCGAGACACATAGTTCTTGAGCCACTTTGGAGGACCCTCTGGAGAAAGCTGGGCACTAAGCTGCTTTTCTCAACAACCTGCCATCCCCAAACTGATGGACAGACTGAGGTTGTAAACCGCACACTCTCCACTCTATTAAGAGCCACGGTTGATGAAACTGTTCTGAGGTCAGAACCTCCTCAAGAGGGAGAGAATGATGAGGACATAGAACCAGATATCAACATCCCTACTCTTAGAAACAAGCACCAAGAACAAGATCAGGAACCAAGGGGGTGATTGCAAGCTTCTGTGAAGCCATTGAAGGATTGTTTGCCAAGGCAATCACCAACCCCAACTTAGAAGGACATCACTTAACCGTCTAGACAAGCTCTCCATTTCAGGATCAGAAGCTACACAAGACACATCTTATGTTATACAAGACGGTCCAAGAAATGATACTAACCTATGGTCTATCATTCCAAACAAGGAGATGGTTTCCTTATTCACCATCTCCCCACTTAAGTGAAACGGTGAGTATCAAGGGGAAGAGACAAGCCTTCAAACGACATCATTTCACTCCTATGATCGTCTCCCAGCCCCAATGGTTACCTTATTCAACTTCAAATCCATCAAAAGAGGTAAGTAAGGTAAGTTCATTTCAATATTCGATTTACTTGATTTCCTTGCAGGTTTTGAGTCTTTTCTTTATTTCATTTCGAATAAAACCAGGCATTGTTTAGCCTATTGCTTTATCTAGGTCCTAAGATTGAGTCATGTAATAAATTTGCTTCAAAGACCCCTAGAAGGTGCATAGCTGCATCGGCGAGTATATAAGCCCCTAGAAGCAGCCTTGTATTTTCAACGTTTATGAAATATATGAGTCAGTTTGCTTTTAGAAACCAAAACCCTAAGTCTTTCCGTGTGTGTGAGAAGCAGCATTGAGAGCATCTTGTCTTATCAAGCTCATTCCATAGAGTTTGCGGCGACTTTCGATCCATCAGATTGTGAAGAACAATCTATACACTCCATCTCCCTCTCCTAGTCCTTGTTGAGTTGTTTACACGAACAAGCAGCTTGGATCCACACTTGATGCGTCCCTAGGATGCTCTTTGGTTGATGGGAATGGATAATCCTTGCAAGAACGAATCA
>CAJHQQ010003473.1:0-43305 GCA_905132885.1 Moricandia moricandioides
CACGTCTAAGGAAAAACAATAATTCTTCTATAAACTTTGTTGTGAAGGTATGGGGGAACTCGTGTGTTTCTTATTGATATCGAACAATAGGTGTCCTTTATATATAGGGAATTACAAGATCATAAACCCACATAGAATAGGTAAGTACAAAGCATAAAACAACTAGGAATAGGTTTACATCTATGTCAGCCAAACCCAAACCATCTAGGATTAGGATCTTCATAACTGGCTGGTCGAACCTCTGGTCATGGTCGGTCTGGTCGAACCGTCTTGGTCGGCTATCTTCTACTCATGTACACCTTATGGTTATTGCATCCACACTAACTGGTTTATAACGCTCCCCCTTGGATGTTATAACCATATAAAGCTCATAATACGTTTGGTATGTTGCCTCGTTAAAACCTCACATGTAAAACCCTTTTGGGATAAAACCATGGTCAAGGAAAAAGAGTACAACCGTATTACTCCCTCTGTTTTTTGCCTCATTGGATGTCTTTGAGTCGACGAATTCCTATCTGGTGTATCAGTTTCTTGAACGTAGAGGTTGGTAATGACTTGGTGAACAAATCGGTTGAATTCTCACTTGACCGTCAAATGGTCGGATCTTCTTTGCCTTCGGATAAACCACTATCGACCATAATGTGTTGTGTCATCGACCGTAGCCAAACACACTCTCGACTTGCCTCATGAATTGCCAATATCTCGGAATGGTTGGATGAAGTAGCTGCCATCGTCTGCTTCATTGATCTCCATGAAATGGCCGTACCACCATAAGTAAACACATAACCTGTTTGTGATCTTGCATTATGTGGATCAGATAGAAAACCTGCATCAGCAAAACCAATTAACCCCTCTTTGGGTTGGTTATTTTGGTTAGTATAAAACAAACCTAAATCTTTAGTTCCTTGTAAATAACGAAGTATGTGTTTAATTTCGTTCCAATGTCTTTGGGTCGGACAAGAGCTAAACCTAGATAGTAGGTTCACGTCAAAACTTATATCCAGCCTAGTGTGGCTTGCCAGATACATTAAAGCTCCAATGGCACTTAAATATGGCACTTCCGGACCAAGGACATTTTCATCATCCTTCTTTGGACCGTATGGATCAGTGTCCAGACCAAGTGACCTCACAACAATGGGGCTCAACAATGGGTGAGACTGGTTCATATTAAAACGTTTGAGTACTTTTCAGTATATGCCATTTGATGCACAAGGATTCCATTGTTTATGTACTCAAGTTGTAATCCCAAACATAATTTCGTTTTGCCTAGGTCTTTCATTTTGAATTCTTTCTTTAGATATTCAACTGTTTGGGCGATTTTCACAGAGGTTCCAAGGATGTTTAGATCATCCACATACACTGCTATTATCACGAAGCCCCGCTCGAATTTCTTTATGAATATACACGGGCTGTTGTACCACATTCGACCTGATTGTTTTAAACCATATAGCGCTTTATTCAATCTTATGCAATATTGTTCTCGAGAACCTGAAGTGTTCGGCCGTTCTATGCCCTCTGGGACTTTCATATAAATCTCGTTATCCAGGGGACCATATAAGTAGGCAATTACGACATCCATTAACCGTAAATCCAATTTCTCTTTTACTGCCAAACTTATTAAGAATCTAAACGTTGTTGCATCCACCACAGGGGAGTACGTCTCCTCATAATCTATTCCATGTCTTTGGGTGAATCCTTGTGCTACTAGTCGTGCTTTATATCTCACGATTTCACCATTTTCATTTATCTTTCTAACAAAGACCAATTTATATCCCACTGGTATAACATCTAAAGGTGTCCGAATTATAGGACCAAAAAGCTTTCTTTTCTTACAAGAATTTAACTCCATGTTTATTGCTTCTTTCCATTTCAACCAATCTGATCGTCGAGTGCACTCTAAGATAGACGTGGGTTCATGATCCTCATTTATATCCATATGTTCAAGTGCAACTTTGCATGCAAATATTTCATTAATGTCGACTCCATTTCTGTTCCATTTCACTCCAGACATGACATAATTTAGTGAGATCTCATTATTGTCACGACCATCAGTACCCAGAAGTTTGGCGTCCCAAACATCATTTCCAGGTGCCTTTGGCTCACCCATGTATGTGGTTTCCATTTCCTCGGTTTCATTTTCTGCACCTTTCTTTTGTTTCCGAGGTTTCTTATCTTTGGAACCTTTAGGTCTACCATGTTTTAGTCGTGCCATAGACTCAGTAGCCACTTGACCGTGTCCCTCTTGGACATATATTCGTATTGGTGCATTCATATCTGGTATATACGATTTAGTTACTTTATTCGGGTCAGCAAAGAAATCTGGCAATTGGTTAGCTAGCTTTGCAAATGAATAATCTTTTGGACTTCTAAATCACATTCTTGAGTCCAAGGATCTTGCCATGTTAAGGATGTCTGATTCCATGTTATTTATTTTACCAGCTTAGTCTTATCTCCCTCTAATGTTGGATAGTCGGATTCGTCAAAATGACAATCCATGTATCTGGCCTTAAATATATCACCCGTGGTCGGCTCAAGATACTTTATTATCGTGGGAGATTCATATCCAATATATATCCCCATCCTCCTTTGAGGTCCCATCCAAATGTCTTAAGATGGGAAATGTTTGGCTCATGACCCGTTAGCAATTGAGATGGGGGATATCGATGCTCACTAGATGGCCTGATGCAAATCAACTCGGCTGCATGTAAAACCGCATGTCCCCAAGCAGAGATCGGGTGTCTTGATCTCAAAAGCAATGGTCTGGCTATAAGTTGTATACGTTTTATAAAAGATTCGGCCAGACCGTTTTGTGTATGTACATGTACCACAGAATGTTCTACACTTATCCCCATGGACATACAATAAGCATTAAAAGCTTGGGACGTGAATTCACCAGCATTATCTAGACATATAGTCTTTAATGGAAAATCTGGAAAGTGTGCTCGTAAACGTATTATCTGAGCAAGTAATCTCGCTAACGCCAAATTGCGAGTTGATAAAAAACATACATGTCACCATCTCGTGGATGCATCTATAAGGACCATAAAATATCGAAACGTCCCACATGGTGGGTGTATAGGTCCGCATATGTCACCTTGAATCCTTTCCAGAAAGTTTATCGTTTCCTTAGTCACTTTGACTAGTGATGGCCGAATTATGAGTTTCCCTTGTGTACATGCTACACACGTGAGATTCTTTGGGATAACTCTTTTTGATTTCAATGTGTGCCCATTTGTATTTAGTATGAGTTTTCGCATCATGTTAGTACCCGGATGGCCAAGCCGGTCGTGCCATTTAGTGAAATCGGTAAGCATATCCTTTACCGTGGCATTTGCCTCTATCATACTGATCTTGGCATAGTAAAGACCAGTAGAGTATCCAGGTATAGACTCTAAGAGCTTTTTATTACCTTGGGCCATTTCTATTATCTGAAGGTACTCTTTATGTCCTTCGCCCTTTGTTTCAATATGGAAACCTTTCATTCTCATATCTTTGAAACTCAATAGGCTTCTCTTAGAGCTGGGTGAATATAAGGCATCTGATATGTCTAGATGCGTGCCATTAGGCAACATAATGTTAGCTGGGCCGTAGCCTTCAATAAGATTACTATACCCGCAATTGTACTTATATTGGTGCTTTATATCGAAATCATTCATTCATTACAGTTCAAGCAAACAAAGAAACAAATTCAAAAGACAAAGAAAAACACAAAGCAACTAGAACACAATGGTTTATGATGTCGAAATCAACTGGACTCTTTTAGACAATCAGATGTTTCATATTCTAATAGATCATCTTTGTCATGGTCGAAATCTTCTTCACCATCTTTATAGACCATATGGGCTTCAGGGTTCTTTCCTTTCAGGTTCTCTTGATAGAGATCACAAAGATGTTTAGGAGTTCTCCACGTCTTTGCCCGGTTATCCATCCCGCACCTGTGACACACGGATTTGTTGTTTGTGGTCAGGCCATGTGGTTTAGGAAAGACACCACGGCCTCTACCTCGACCACGGCCATAATTGTTTCTATCTCGACCATAATGGTCTCGGCGATGTTGATCTCGGCCATACTGGTTTCCCCGGCTGTAGTTATCTCGGCCATAGGGACTTCGACCGTATTGATTTCCTTGGCTACGGCCATAGGATCGACCACGTCCACGCCAAGTTCCACGACTGCGGCCGTGCTGGCCATTATTATGGACGTGGTGGGATTCTTTCTTTTAATCCGCGGCCACATTAGATTCTGGTAGTGTGGTTGCTCCCAGAGGTCTCAGTTCACTATTTTTCATTAATAACTTGTTATTTTGCTCAGCAAGCAATAGACATGATATTAGATTAGCATATGTCTTAAAGCCCTTTTCTCTATAATGTTGTTGTAACAACACATTACTTGTGTGGAAGGTCGAAAAGGTCTTTTCTAACATATCCTTATCCGTTACCTCTTCACCACACAGTTTCAACTTTGAAACAATTTTAAATAGGGCCGAGTTATATTCGTCCACGGACTTATAATCCTGGATCCTGAGATTTCTCCAATCGTACATTGCCTTTGGTAAGATCACCGTTCTTTGGTGATCATATCTTACTTTTAATTTTGTCCAAAGGTCGAGTGGATTCTCAATTGTTAAGTACTGATCTTTTAGACTATCCGCAAGATGATGGCGTATAATTAGGATAGCCCTGTATATATCCTTTTCACTGGCATTGTTATCCTCGGTAATACATTCACCGAGTCCTTTAGATTTCAATATGATCTTTGTATCAAGTGTCCATTGTAGATAGTTGTCTCCTGAGAGAATTAGGGCAGCAAAGTCCAGATTTTTGATTTTCGACATCTGACATTCATATAGATTATAATTAGGTCATTATATGTTTTTAAGTTCATTCAACAAGTTTCATGATCACACAAGGCAACCTAGCAATCGGTTACTCTAGGCATATGCATATGCATGCCATGCGGCCAATACGATTATGTGATGCAAAACTTAACCTCCATTCAAGCAATCAAACAATCATCAATCAAAATAAACAAGCAAGCATATCGGTTCATTCTAATAACCTAATCGGATCAAGTTGGTCGAGTATTGATCAAGTTTTAAACATGTATAGATTAAAAACCTATCACCCAGTTTCTATGTGTTTATCAATCATTCAAACAATCAAAAAACAATCAATGGATTCGTGTCCTATGTGATCAGGATGAAGTTCTCTATCCTAATCAGCAACCTAGATATCGTCTAGGTTAGATTTGAAAATTAGGGTTTCCGAGTTACCTTAACCTCCAATCGAGTTTTATGGACCACCGAACAAGAAGGATTGGTCTTTCTTTGAATTTGATCACAGACTAGTTTATTTTGCTGCAGAGATCGGATTGAATTTGAATGGACTTGAGATCGGGTGTGCTTGAGGTCAGATGTGATTTTAACAGGCTTTAGTCGGATGTGTTTTAGGTCGGATGTGTACCGGATCGCCTTAGGGTTTGTATCAGATTGCTTTTAGAGAGAGAGATCGGATTGTTGTTTTGATTGCAGAAGCTTGAATCTTGTTGTTGTTGCCTTGATGAGATTGATCACGATGAGATTAGGGTTCTTAGGGTTCTTAGTATTGATCGGATTCTTAGCTTAGGGTTAGGGAACAATCGTGCTGATAATGTGTTGTGAAAGTATGGGGGAACTCGTGTGTTTCTTATTGGTATCGAAAAATAGATGCCCTTTATATATAGGGAATTACAAGATCATAAACCCACATAGAATAGGATAAGTACAAAGCATAAACCAACTAAGAATAGGTTTACATCTATGTCGGCCAAACCCAAACCATCTAGGATTAGGATCTTCATAACCGGCTGGTCGAACCTCCTCCTCCTGCTGCGGCCGAAGTTCATCCCGACTTGCTCGTGCCGCCGACGGCTCCTTATGCTACGTACACCATCGAGGACCTTCTTGCTCAGCCAGGCAGGGAAGGTTTACCAGTCCTAGACCCCGACCAACAGGAAGGCGCTTACTGGTACGTTTCATGTTTACACGTTTTTTATTTATAACAACATTCAAATATTTAATAATTTTAATTTGTTTTTTTCAATTCAGGTTTGGGGCCGATAGTCGTGTCGCTCGGACCGTAACCGAGGTGATCATAGGTTATTTTCCCGCTGCACATCCGAACCGGAAAACGACGCCGAACCACGTCCGAAAGACGTGGTTCAAAATGTTCGCGGTAAATGACTATTAATTTTATTTTTTAATTATTACAAATTTTAAAATATTTTTAGACTAATGTTAATATATTTTAATTTTGTTTACAGAAAAAATGGCGTTGGTCCATAGGAGTGAACGAGGAAGTGAAGGAAGCTTTTGTCAAAAAGGCAAAAGAGAGATTGTTGGACACAGTGTCTAACTGGGAAGCCTGCTGAGCTCATGATAAAGGATTTTACTCTATCCTAATCAAAGTAGTATAGATGAGTGTCAATCCAATCCTAAGTGATTTCAAGCAATGAGAATACAAATCTAGTGCTTAATCTAAGTGCAATCAGTTTCGTTGATGAGAATAGAAGTAACAAGAACATGCAAGTGCAATGACTAAAGCTTTTAATTAACTAGAGAACAAGGACTCATGGGTATAGGCATTTGACTTCAAGTGATTTAGTTCCAATGTAGGGTGGTAAGTAGCTGAACAATGGGCTTCCTTAAGTCTAGATCACAATATTAGACAAGTTCTTTATCAAGACACAAGTCCCTATGTCATTATGCATTAAACATCAAATGTCTTTGGCTTAACACACTCTAACATGCATTTTAATCTAGTCTAATAACTATCTAGCAATCCTAACATCAAATGTCTTTGGTTGATCAAGCTAGAGCAAGGATGAGTTGATTCAGACATTTCATCAAACACCTTTCGGGCATGGAATGTCTAGAGATCTAGATTAGAGAGATCAAGACTAATCTAGCATTAAACACACTCAACAAGCAAGGAAGAACATTAACCTAACATTAAACACCCTATATCTTCACTTAATCACTCTAATCACCCTAACCCATAAGTCCAAAAGGGAGCCTACTCACTAATCATCATAATCAAGCTTAAACCCATGATAGATTCAAGAGTAATCATGATAAGGTTGTTAAATAAACTCAAACAACTCAAGAAAGAAAGATTAAACTGATAAAGATTCAAACTTTCACCAAAAAGGTCTTCAGTTTTGATCCTAAAACAAGATAACTCAGAAAATTAGGTTTTTAGAGTATTTATACTCCAATTCTCAAACTCATAGGCCCAGTTTACAAGCTTAACCGGGCCCAACAAATGTCATTAAAACGTCCAAAATGAGGTTCTGGAGCGGGTGCAGTAGGTCGCTGCGAGCACCCGCTCCACACCACCGCGGCCATCGTCCCTCGCTGCATGGGGTCGCTCCAGTTGATCCGGACAAATGTCATCTTGCCGAGCGGGTGACCCAGGCCGCTGCATGGACCCGCTCCAAACCGCACCGGGTGCCTCCAGCCGCTTCATCGCCTCGCTCCAGTTCACTTTGTTCGCCAATATGCCGAGCGGGTGACCCCAGTCGCTACGTCGACCCGCTCCAAACCGCCACGGGTGCGTCCAGTCACTGCATAACCTCGCTCAAGTTCACATAGTTTGCCAAGATGCCAAGCGGGTGACTCGAGTCGCTTCACCGACCCGCTCCAGCCCCCACGGGTAGCTCTGGTCGCTGTTGTTGCCCGCTCCATTCTCTTCGACACGCCTAAACATCATTTTCACCTCCTTTCCGAACCACAATAGGTCCAAACACCTCCAAAGTGTACTCCAGCACCTGATGAAAGCTTATGCATGCAAATGGATCCTAAAATGCCTAAATGCTATCCTAGACGATCAAAATGTACACAGAAAGAAGGCTTAAATCAGGCTAAATGCACATGATATCAACTCCCCCCAACTTGCTCTTTACTTGTCCACAAGTGAACTTTCAAGTGCATCTAGGAAAAAGAATGACAGATTGGGAGATTAACTGAAAGATACCCTTCAAAACCATCAGTGTAACATCCTCACAAAACATTACCAAGTAGCAAAAACAGTTTCCCAAAGACTCTAACTTCTCTAGGCCTATCTCAACTCCTAAACCTTTACACTTACCATTAAGACTCCACAAGCAAATCAATCAACCAACTCTCACATTCATTGGCACAAACATAATGGTGAACTCTTGCAAATGGGGACTCGATCTCAGTCATTTGGTTTGGTGGGTGAGAATGGTCTAATGTGAATGAAGAGAAGGTTCCAAATGCATCATTTCAAAGTGACTCACTCAAGAACAAGAACTTGATCAATATGCAAAATTTATCTAAGACCAGGAGCAATTCACGCATACATAGATCGGTTCTCATCAAACTACCCTTGTCCTAAGTGAATCCATGCTCTACCCTTCTTTTCTACCCAAATGCCCATATGAAGCACCCCTCTCAGAACCACTCAATGAACACCCTTTAGCATCAACCAACTAGGGACTTTCTAAACTTCACTATTCTTATTTTAGCTCTTTCTTTCCCCATTCTTTTCTTTTCTTTTTGTTTTCTTTTTCTTTTATTTTTCTTTTCTTTTTCTTTTCTTTTTCTTTTCTTTTTCTTTTGGGGTATCAACTTAAACAAAGTAGAGCTTTTCTTCTTATTTTCTAGTCCCTAGAGGTTTTTCTTTTCAATACATTCTTTCTGTTCACTCCTTTCCCAAACACAAGATCTTAGATTACAAGTACACACACCACAACTACCATCCTATTCGCTAGCTCAATGAGGCCCTAATGCTAGCCAAAGATGAAGGAAGCGAGCTGGTGAGAGAGCTGATGACGTCCATGAGGACCCTGTTCCCCTCTATGGCCCTCCTCGATATCACTTCGATCAGTACATAGGAGCCATTCCCCCGGGTCCCCTTCGAGATGCTCACGACCAAATTGGGAAGCTGCAGCGGTGGAACAAGGCCCAGGACAGAGCATTCTTCAAGCTCAAGATGAAGTACAAAGAGCTGAAGAAAACAATGAAGTTACAAGCCAAAGCTTCAGCTCAGTTCATGAAGAAGGTTGCTGGATGCAGCTCAGAAGACTTTGTCATGAGGACACCCCAACCTCACCAGCACGATCATACAGATGACCCCTCTCTAGCACTCGGTCCTCCACTCTCCGCTGACCAGCTTGAGCGACTGCGACGAAACCCCATCATTCCCCCGTCCGCCTCCGGGAACTTATCACCCTCCTTCGATTCATCCGATGATGGAGGTAACGATGATGAGGCGACCAGCGGTGCCCAAGGCTACTACACCTCCTATCCTGATGACACGTGGGATGGTACCTTCGGGTACAATCCCTACACCTAAAAGGTACTCCTTACCCCTACTCTTGTATATAGCATTTCATAGTTTATTCTTCATTCGCTCTTAATTTCAGTTTCTTCCCTCTGATGTGGACACCCAGACACTGTGTGTATCTAGTCGGGGGGGGGGGGGGGGGGGGGGGGGGGAAACAAGTTGCTAATAGAACTTTTTGTTTTTGATCTTTTGAGTGTTGCATTGCATAAACTTATTGCATAAAAAAAAAAAAAAACAGAGCATTTGCATTGTTAGGATAGCATTCATGCATTGGGAGATAGCTTAGGAAAGAACTCATGCAAAAAACTCAGTGTGACACCCTTCTCAATATTGGTAAGTAGCTAGAGCAGATTCCTAAAAGCCTTGTACACTTCGAGCCTTGAAAACTCTTCTTGAAACTTGCTAGATGGACAAAACTTGCTCACTCTTGAAATCAACTCCAAGCGAACTAGAGTCTAATGAACCTTAATTTTCTTGCACATGGGCACTTGCATACTTAGTCATGGATCTAATACACATTTGGGTTACCTTATCCCATTTACCATCCTGTTGATAACCCAAATGGCACTCCACACCCATTGTCCCTTACCATTCTTTGAAGCCACATTTGATTTGCTTGTGTGAGGTCTCTTATTCTGGCTTGTCACGTGCAAAATCTTGAGAGTATTGGGAGCGACATAGATTTGTGAATCGATTATGAATATTTTCATAAAGGAAACTTAAAATTGGATATAACCCCCCCCCCCCCCCCCCCCCAAAAAAAAAAAAAAAATCTCTGGTGTTCCTAGATAGGAATCTAGACAAACTGTAAATACCTAATATTGACAAAAATATTCATGTATAGAGTCATTTACCTTATGTCTAAAATTTAACAACAATTTAGAAACTTCATTTCTCGCACATGGACTCAGATTTTTTTAAAGATTGTAAAATGATTTTACATTCCTCTTTGTTTATTGTTAAAAAAAAAATATAATATTATTTGCAAAACAAAATGTGAGAAGGATGACTCTCCTTACATAGAATTCCATTAATCAGCCCAAAGATTGGTGCATTTAACATTACCTAATTAACCAAAATTTCAAAAACGTTTTGTAAAAGATCTTTACCTACCTGAATTTCTCTCCATCATACGACGGATGTGATCGACACGATGATTATAAGAATGACGATGTATTATGCGGTTGCTATAACACCTTTTATATAACCAAGGTCCTACTTGATCTAAAAGATGTGAAGCTGGATTTTTTAGCATTTTTTTTTGGTTCATGGATTCCTAGCATTAATCTTATACAATTTTGCCTCTTTCCTTATCCTTATTTCTATTTTAATTGTCTTAATAATTTCCCATGGATCTCTATCGATAGTGTTATAAGTTTTATATTTCTAATTTTTCCTAGATATCCTATTATTTTTGGATAGTATTGACCTAAATTTGATGGAGCAAGCCTCCAAATACATCATAAAATTTTAAGGGAATGATGAAATAGTAAATATTCTTGAGTTTGATGGAATGTTAAAACCGATCCATCTTTGTATAACTAGATGACACTTCAATAGCAAATGATTAACTGATTTCTCTTTACTCGACAACGAACACATTGCATATGACAATTTATCTGATGTGAACTTAAACTTTATTACAGAAACATATCATAATTTTCACGATAAAGTCTGTAAAATCTTTAACATTGGATATGTACTTCGAAAATAAAATCAGTATCATAGTGAAATTTTCGAAATTTTATCCTCATTTAACAGTATATTTTCATGTTTTCTGTATAGTATTTTCCGTAACTATATGGCTTTAATAACCGATTGACATACTTAGTATTAGTGGCACATCCTCTAGGAAATTGTCACACGAATCAATGAGAGATTCCACATCCACATTGATGTCAATCAGATGAGTGAAAAAAGAAGGGAGGTATTTTAGTTACGAATCTAGATATCAAGAGATAGGTTGTATTCCATGAATTATTCAATCTTAAAATCGATGATCATGATCCTACTTTGATAAGACATTTTTTAACAAAGTTTGAGTAAATAGTACTCTTCCTACCATACGATGCAGAGTAAAATCTAATTGGGTCTAAAAGATCTTACAAATACCCCTCTTAAAAATCTTTGAGAATAGTGAAACCATAAAATCAAATAATTTCCATAAGCTTTTAGCCAATAAAACCGTACTAAAGTTGTCTACAACACAAAAACCAAGTCCACCATCTTATATATCCTGGCATACTTTTCTAACACATTTAGTGCACTCATTTCTGATTTTCTCTAGAACTGCAACCAAACTTGCTAGTTTATTTCACCAAATTGGATAAACATGAATAAGATATTACATTAATAGGTGATTCAGTTGATACTGATTATATGAGAACCTCTTTCCTCCCTTTAATAAGAGTTTGATATCCATTCCTTTACTTAATTCTGAAGTATTTCTTATAGGAAACTATAAATTTGATTCTTAGCCTCATTAAAATCTCTCATATTGCTAGATATGATCTCATGCATCAAATTCTAAAGTACATAACCACTTGAAATACATAATATTGGCGTTACTCCCATATTAAGAAATGTATTTATATCCAAATTTTAATGACGATATAAAATATATATGGTCCATAAATGGATTATATTTTTTAATGATTTGTAAAATGACTTGACAACGTCTTTTTTCTTGCTTGATAGAAAAATAAATAAAATATAATCTGCAAAAAGTGCGAGATGGAAAGACTCTACTTTGTCACTCTTAACCTTTTTAAGAAATTATCCCATTCTACCTTCCATATATGCGATTAACATTTTCGTACAAAGGTAAAAGAGTAAGAAAACAGATCTTCTTGACGTAGCCTTTTTTTAAACAATTAGCCCACACGGTTGAAAATTTAGAAGAAGCATAAATGCACCAAAATTGAACCTCAACCTGCAATTAATCCAGTTTTGTGTCAATCCCAATTTGTGTAGAGATAAAAATATTACACCAGAAATTACACCTTAAAATTATGTTTTAATTGCCACAAAATTTTGTTTTCAAAATGAATTTGTTTGTAATCTATGAAACATTTCATGGACAAATAAAATATTATCCAACAGCTCTGACTCTAATGTTGATTGTGGCTCCAAAGTCGTTGTATGCAAGAAAACTTGGGATCATAAATGCGCAATAAGACATCAAAATAGTATCAGATAAATGAAGTAGTCAGAGTAAATAAAACCAAAATTAACTAAATCTTGGGATTTTGAATTGAGAAATATCATAGGATAGTACTAAAAATGTTTTTATCACAAAAATAGTTTTGAAAAAAAATGACCAAAATAAGTTTTATTAAAGGGTGTAAATATAAATTTATATCACTATGGTTGACTAATTTAGACTTAGTGATAAGAGTTATGAGTTGATGTTTAAGATTTAAAAAATATATTAAAATTTTCAAAAGAAAAAATGCTATTTTGATCATTGTTCAGAACTATTTTGGTGACAAAAATTTAAAAATGATTATTTGAGAGAATTTCCTTTTTGAATTGAACAATATGTGAACTTTCAAAAAATTTCAAGAAAAAATTCAGTTCAGCTTATAGAATCAGGGTTTACTATTGGGATGTAATTCCAACCCAAAATCAAAGGCCTAGAAAGGAGCGAAAGTTATTAGAGAAATTATTTAAGATAACACTAAAAAGGTTTTTATCATAAATATAACACATAAAAGTTAAAATGATAAAAATATTTATTAAAGAGGTAAATAGACACTAGCCCTAGGGTTAAGCAATTTATAATTATGTTTTACATTTGAGGGATATGAATTTGGAGGTGGAGTTTAGGATTTAAAAATACTTCAAATTTAAAATAGAAATTTAAAAACAGTTTTTAAAAAGAATATTTGGATTTAAAATAAAAATTTTGGAATACGAAACTGAAATGTTTCTTTTTAAACCTCTCTCTCTCTCTCACTCACTCATAGATCAGTTTAATTTGATCACGAGCAGATAGGCCCGAGCTAAAATAGGCTATAGGTTGATTGTATTGCATAAGTACGGCTCCCAATCCATGTCCTGAAGCATCTGATTCAATTATGGAAACAAAAAAAAGAAATCCGGTAACACAAGAATAGGGGAAGTTTCCATGGCTTCCTTAACGCATTCAAATGCTCGCTGAGCCATTGGAGATCACTCAAATGCATCCTTCTTAAGAAAATCAGTTAATGGACGAGCAATGACACCATACGCACAGACAAAACGACGATAGTAACCAGTGAGGCCTAAAATTCCCCATAAATCCTTCACACTCCTTGGGGTGGGCCATTTCCTCATAGTGCCAGTCCTGATCGGATCTGTCGAGACTCCATTCTGACTGATGAGATGACCCAAGTAATCCACCTGATTCTGTCCAAATGAACATTTTTTTCTGTTTGCAAACAGTTGGTGTTCATCAAAAACCTTCAAGACTATTTCCAGATGTCTCACATGATCCTCCATTGTTTTGCTATATATCAAAATATCATCAAAGAATACTAAGATGAAATTCCGAAGAAATTCTCTAAGCAGTTCATTCATCAAGGCCTGAAATGTTTATGGGGTGTTGAAGAGACCAAAAAGCATTACAACGAATTCATAATGACCATCAGATGTGCGGAATGTTGTCTTGTGTTTTTTTCGAGAATACGAGTCTGATGATAACCAGACCTTAAATCTAGTTTAGCGAACATACAAGCCCCATTCAACTCATCTAATAGCTGATCAATCATAGGAATTGGAAATTTGTCCGGTATTGTAGCCTTGTTCAAAGCTCTGTAATCAATACAAAAACGCCATGTCCCATCCTTCTTCCAGACCAACAAAACCGGACTGGAATACGGGCTACGACTCAGTCTGATCAACCCAGCTTTCAGCATTTTGGAAACCATCTTTTCCATCTCTTCCTTATACGCATGACGGTATCTATAAGGACAAACACTTATTGGGCCAGTGCCTGCTATCAAGTTAATAGTATGTTCCCTGTCTTGCAGAGGCGGCAACTGGGTTGGTTATGCAAAAACTCTCATGTAACTTTCCAATAATTGTTCTATCGGAACTGGAATCTCCTGCATCATGATGAGTTAGTTGACTTGAACAATGTCAAAATCAAACCCCAAACCTTTCGTAGTCCTAACCTCTTGTAAATGATTCATTGTAGTTGGATCTCCATGAAGTGACGCATCTCCTCTCAGTGTGACTCTTTGGCCTTTAAACAAGAATGACATCTTCTGTGTTTCCCAGTCGACTTCACAATGGACTAAAGTACGTAACCACTGAACTCCCAGAATTATATCCAGTTTACCGTGTTCCAAAAAATGAAATCTGCTACATACGCCAGACCCTTTAACTGTAATATTTGTTCCCAGCAAAATCTCCAGCTTCCTATCAATAACTGGTGTCAAGTGAGCTCTCTTGAGAACGGACGGGTCAATAAAATTGTGTGTGGCCCCGCTATCAAGAAACACTGCCACTTTGTGTTTGCCCGCTGTACCCCAAAGTTTAGTTGTAGTAGGAGATGATAAACGCAAAAACGAGTGCATTGACAGTCGCATAAGCTCTGTGATCATCCCATTTCCATCTTCAAAAGTGTCTACTGCTGCAACATTTATAATCTCTACTTCACATCCATCAATCATCGATAAAACCTGTAGCTCTAACCTGTGACATTCAAGAGTCGTAAACCATTTGACATCACACTTATAACACAAACCCAAACTCTTTTTCTCAGCCACTTCAGCAGGTGTTAACCTCCAAGGTGCCACTGCTGGTTTCTGGTGTATCCACTGTTGTTTTTCTCCTGAGTTGTTCTTACTCCCCATTGACACCTGAGTTTTAGCATAGTTACTGTTATGGTAGGAAGAGCTCCGTGTACTTGAAGGAGTCGTTTGTCTGTAGTTACTTGATGTATTTGTCACTGCTACCATAGACTTACAAAAAGCACTGTCTTCCATCTTGATTACAGCTTCAATATGTTGTCTCAACCCCTGTGGTTCTTCAATCTTAATGACCTCCTTCATCTCATGTCTGAGACCATTTAAAAATACATGAACCAGATTCTTTTCGTCAATCCCTGTTACCAGGCCTCTCAACTCTTCGAACTCATCCATATAGTTATCACGTCCATGGGTAACAATAATTTCCTCTATGGACTTGTTGCTTCATGTTTTCTCATACACGAACATACGTATAATATTTAAAATATCATGAACTTTTGAATTTTTAAATTTAAAAAACAAACTATTGAAATGTGGCCAACTATATCAAAACCGAAATCGACACTTGATGCTACAAACCAACTGAAAACAGAGTATATTATTTTATAAATAATTGAAAATAATTATATTTTTTAAAATATATGTTTATTTCCATGAACTATCTTTATAGCACCAAAGTTTACTTGAGCTAGAAGATACAAAACTTAATAAATGCACTTGACTGGTTCGTAAATTTTCCTAGTCTAATCTTAGACATAGGCATGGGCATTCGGCGTCCCAATCGTTTTTCGATTTTTTCCAATCGGGTCTCGGGTTTTTGGGTTTATCATAATCAGCCCCATTCAATTGTATGAAAGTTCAGTTCGAGACCGGTTTGGGTATCAATCGGGTTTGGGTCGGGTTAGTAAATCTTAAAAGACTCGGTACAACCCAATGTACTTTCGGGGTTGGGTCCCAATCGGTTCTTCGGTTTAAAAGTACAGGATTTGTACCTACTTTGTAACAAATAAATAAATAAAATTGGTTATTCGGTTTAAAAGTACCTTATTTGTAATTATTATGTAACCAAAACATAAGTAAAATCGATTCAAAAAAATTTAAATAGGAACATCAAACGTGATCATTCACAATCAAACGAAAGATAAACTTAGTTATTGATAGAAAAAAACTAAATAAATGAATGCATAAAACGAAAATCAACTTCTCATGAAATGAGAAACATTATTCAATGAAAACAAAACCAAAATAAAAAAAAATCAAATTTCAACTGCCACCTTCAACCTTCAATCATCAAAACGCTGAGCCTGAGATCTGAAACAGAAAACCTAATGCAAAAATTAGACATACATTAAAGAAGATAATAAAGAAAAACTACAGTTCGAGAAACAGAAACCTTTCTCAAGTCAATCTAACCAAAAACTTATATTAATCTAAGTATTAATATTAAACACAAACACTAATAGTAACCAAATATTATAGTATATATTAAGCTAAGTATTTGAGTTAATTATTCAATTAATAGATAATTATTTTAGATGTTCAATAATATCTTAGTGTATTTTGGATACATATTAGGAATTGAAATCATATTTGGTGTAAATCATTTTTTGGGATATAAATTTTTTTGGGTTCTATCGGATATTAATTTAGGTTCGGTTCGGATAATACCCATAACCCAAAATACCACAAAAGAAGATCCCTTCGGTATTTATGATGGGTTCGAATTTTTATCGGATCAGATTCGGTTCGGATTTATGGGTTCGGTATATTTTCCAGCCCTAGTTGCCCCTTCCATAACATTTATTATGTTTCTATTGTCTTAAGAATTTCTTTTAGATTCCTATCAGTGCAAAAAACTAATTTTATACTTTCTAATTTTCCAGAAATATCATATTTTTCATGGGTAATCTTAATTTATAGAAGAAGCCTCTAAAATATATAATCCGAATTTCAAAAGACCGGTGCGATATGAAATGTCTTCGAGATCAAGGAAACATGGAAAAGGATGTTTGTATAGTTGTATAACACTTAAATAACTGATTCATTCTTTGTTACGAAACAAGCACGTTTCATATCACAATTTATTCCTTGGTATCTTATTTTTTTTCTGATGGTAACATTTTCCAGTATAACTTGCTAGATGAAGTATTTGATTTTTAGTGGGGATTTTCATCTCCACGAGAAATCCTGGACATATTTAACATCATGAAATTAAAAAAAAAAAAAAGATTGGCATGGGAATGAGCCTGCTAAAATTTATATCATGGTTTAACCATATATTTTCCTAATTTCGTAAGATGTCATCCATAACTATTTGGCTTTAAAAACTGCCTGGTTGGCATACTTAGTACCATTGGTACATGCTCAGGGACAACAAACACCTTATCAGTTGGGCAATGATAGTAGTTAATCTTTTACTAGCTCTGATTACGGTCGAGTAAGTATGATCCATAGATCATTCCATATTGAAATATATTATCTTTATAACACCCTTTTGATACGATTTTATAACCAAAAATCAAGGATATAAAATATTTAGTCAACTGTAAGATAGAAATTAGGATCCAAATGAGTCTAAAAGGTTTGCATTGTGAAAAATACCAACCCTTGCACACCTCTGAGAATAGTGAATCTGAAAACCAACTAGTCTCCATAATTGTTGAGACAAGAAAATCGCATTAAGGTCATCTATAACCCGAAAACTAGCTCCACCATTGTTCTTATCCGGACAAACTTTGTCTAATATCTAAATCATTTTTTTGTTTCACAGAGCTCCACTTGAACTGGCAGCTGCACTTTTTAGTTTGGATGTCACCAACTTGGGTAAACGGATTCAAGACATTATGTCATTACGTGATGCAGTTCATACTAATTTATTATAACATCTTTTCTATTTTAGATATGAATTTTGATGTCCCTTCCCTGAATCGATTATGAATATTTTCATAAAGGAAACTTAAAATTGGATATAACCCCCCCCCCCCCCCCCCCCCAAAAAAAAATTTCTCTGGTGTTCCTAGATAGGAATCTAGACAAACTGTAAATATCTAATATTGACAAAAATATTCATGTATAGAGTCATTTACCTTATGTCTAAAATTTAACAACGATTTAGAAACTTCATTTCTCACACATGGACTCAGATTTTTTTAAAGATTGTAAAATGATTTTACATTCCTCTGTGTTTATTGTTAACAAAATATATTATTATTTGCAAAACAAAATGTGAGAAGGATGACTCTCCTTACATAGAATCCCATTAATCAGCCCAAAGATTGGTGCATTTAACATAACCTAATTAACCAAAATTTCAAAAACGTTTTGTAAAAGATCTTTACCTACCTGAATTTCTCTCCATCATACGACGGATGTGATCGAAATGATGATTATAAGAATGACGATGTATTATGCGGTTGCTATAACACCTTTTATATAACCAAGGTCCTACTTGATCTAAAAGATGTGAAGCTGGATTTTTAGCATTTTTTTGGTTCATGGATTCCTAGCATTAATCTTATACAATTTTGCCTCTTTCCTTATCCTTATTTCTATTTTAATTGTCTTAATAATTTCCCATGGATCTCTATCGATAGTGTTATAAATTTTATATTTCTAATTTTTCCTAGATATCCTATTATTTTTGGATAGTATTGACCTAAATTTGATGGAGCAAGCCTCCAAATACATCATAAAATTTTAAGGGAATAATGAAATAGTAAATATTCTTGAGTTTGATGGAATGTTAAAACCGATCCATCTTTGTATAACTAGATGACACTTCAATAGCAAATGATTAACTGATTTCTCTTTACTCGACAACGAACACATTGCACATGACAATTTATCCGATGTGAACTTAAACTTTATTACAGAAACATATCATAATTTTCACGATAAAGTCTGTAAAATCTTTAACATAGGATATGTACTTCGAAAATAAAATCAGTATTATAGTGAAATTTTCGAAATTTTATCCTCATTTAACAGTATATTTTCATGTTTTCTGTATAGTATTTCCCGTAACTATATGGCTTTAATAACCGATTGACATACTTAGTATTACTGGCACATCCTCTAGGAAATTGTCACACGAATCAATGAGAGATTCCACATCCACATTGATGTCAATCAGATGAGTGAAAAAAAAGAAGGGAGGTATTTTAGTTACTAATCTAGATATCAAGAGATAGGTTGTATTCCATGAATTATTCAATCTTAAAATCGATGATCATGATCCTACTTTGATAAGACATTTTTAACAAAGTTCGATTAAATAGTACTCTTCCTACCATACGATGCAGAGTAAAATCTAATTTGGTCTACAAGATCTTACAAATACCCCTCTTAAAAATCTTTGAGAATAGTGAAACCATAAAATCAAATAATCTCCATACGCTTTTAGCCAATAAAACCGTACTAAAGTTGTCTACAACATCAAAAACCAAGTCCACCATCTTATATATCCTGGCATACTTTTCTAACACATTTAGTGCACTCATTTCTGATTCTCTCTAGAACTGCAACCAAACTTGCTAGTTTATTTCACCAAATTGGATAAACATGAATAAGATATTACATTAATAGGTGATTCAGTTGATACTGATTATATGAGAACCTCTTTCCTCCCTTTAATAAGAGTTTGATATCCATACCTTTACTTAATTCTGAAGTATTTCTTATAGGAAACTATAAATTTGATTCTTAGCCTCATTAAAATCTCTCATATTGCTAGATATGATCTCATGCATCAAATTCTAAAGTACATAACCACTTGAAATACATAATATTGGCGTTACTCCCATATTAATAAATGTATTTATATCCAAATTTTAACGACGATATAAAATATATATGGTCCATAAATGGATTATATTTTTTTAATGATTTGTAAAATGACTTGACAACGTCTTTTTTCTTGCTTGATAGAAAAATAAATAAAATATAATCTGCAAAAAGTGCGAGATGGAAAGACTCTACTTTGTCACTCTTAACCACTCGACATCCATGAAAGATCGAGTTATCTTCAGGACATTGCAGACTCGACACTAGAGAGCACCGATGTATCAATTTGTTATCATGCTCCGGATGTAGAAAGAAACATCACCATCGGAGATCTCTTGGAGCCAAAGGATAAAGAACAACTTGGGTATTTGGATTTGCGTAGGAATGCCACTATGGAGCTAGAAGAATGGTTTGAAGATATGCATCAGAACTCGGAGCAGAAGCTAGATGACGATCAAAACACTTCGAGAATAGATTTGAAAATTTCACCAAGCAATACTGTCAACTCGCCCGTTCAGCGAGTTGGGCCAAACATAAACCAGATCTTATGCCTTCCTTAGAACCTCGGCGGATCCAACCCTCATTTTCTCTCGATTGGATTTATCGTTGGGACTTTACGATAAAAAAACGCGAAGACTCTTTTCCCCAAATGAAGTTCATGGTTAACGTATAAAATGGCAGCGGTTAACTCAACACCACCGTTGTCTAAACTATAATAGAAGTGTGAAATTTCTAGCTAAAGAGACTTTGTATCATTAAAAGTTATTTCGAAGAAATCGTGAAAACGTTTCATGTCGAAATACGGCCCAAAGAGGCCAAGAATGCGGCTAAAGACTCCCTTGCGATTTCATACGAAATTAAGCCCAACAATGTTATGACGGTGTATCTTTACTCGCAGAAGATGATAAATATCGCAAAATCAAAAGATAAATGTCAGCTTTCTAAGATAATGATGAAGATCGAGATAAAAGGAATATTTCTACGAAACGATAAACTTGGTCTCGGGCAAAAAAGGAAAGAGGAACCGACCCAGAAGGCACATATAAGGGGAGCTATAGCAAAAGGCACAAGGATCCAAAGATTTAGACCTAGAGAAGCTATGTTAGCTTTGAAGAACATAGAACGTAGGTGGCTAGAAGGATAGAGTTATACTTAGACGTTCTCCATCTTTGTTCGACAATTCTGGTTTCCTTAGACTCTACAACTCATTGCACTTAGAAACCTTAAGCTTTATTTTCGACAAGCTTGGTTTCTATGACTGGCACTCGATTACCAGACGAACTTGCTCCAGAAGTTTGATCTCTTGGTCCACTCTTTTAGTTGAACTACGTCCGACTTCATCCTCGAAAGGGGTACGTAGGCTGCCTTTCTTATGGTCCAGTCCCAAATCCTTCAAACCTTTTTCGTCTATTGCTAAGGGATTTGCAGCCACATAGGTTTCTCTCGACATAGTTGGTACAGCTAGCAAACTTAGTCTGGTTTTACTGCTTGTGTTATACGATTTCCTTTGCGATCCCGTTTCCAGACAAGCTTCATGTACGCTTTCGTCTCTGGAGCGCTCATATGCAAATTTGAAATAAAGACCTATTGTTTTCTAAACTCGTTTAGTTATCTTTTCATGTTTCCCAAGTTTACTCGATTACTTGTCGTTAGCTCTCGCAGAGAATCCGGAACCTCTGGGAAAATTAGGTTTCTTGACTTTCCTTAATTTACTAAAATCGACAGTGTGAATTTCGGTTCCAACAATTAGCTTTAATGGATGTCACTATATCCTCAAATCTCTCCAGATGATCCATAGGGTGCTCATGTCACAACCCATGGTAAGGCGTCTTCGCTAAAAGTTTGAAGAAATCGGGCTTGATCTCAAAATTGCATCTCTAAAAAACTGGAGGACGAATGGCGGATCTGTTGGCGTAGAACTGGTCTGGACAGTTGTAGGCAGCCAGTTTCTCTCAGAAGCTTGGGCATTAGCTTCAGGTTGAGCTACTGCAGTGTCTGCTTCCGCTACTGCTTCTGTATCAGGGATTACAGTCCCTTGATCGTCTATTTTTTGACCTGCTGCATTACGCAGATGACTGTCGAGTTCATGAAAGTCTCCACTCTCATCCCGAACCAATACTAATGTCGCAACCATCTGGACTCGTCTTCTACTGTCGATCAATGCGGGTAAGTTGTTGTCGATCGATGTGGTGTGAGAAATGTCGGTTGATGCTCGAGTTCTGATGCCGGTCGATGCTGTCCGTACAGAAGTATCGGTCGAAGCTATGAAGGTGCTGTTGATCGATACATGTCGTCTTCCTTTGTGGATCGTACGTTCGAGTTTTTCTGTTTGTAAGAATAGTATTTCTTGTCCTTTATTTCTCCTGGTAAGTCTTTGCATGTACTTGAAAAACAAAGGAAAAAAAAGTTTGAAACTTGAAAGTAGTAACAAACCTAGAATAAATCCTAGAAATTAAATCTAATGGCCATTAATGCTCTCCGGCAACGTCGCCAAATTAGACATGGGTGTGTTTATTGTTCTAACAGGGAATTAATATCATAAAAAATTTACTATCAAATTAACCCTAATCTTAACACACAAATAATAATCTTTCCAAGAGAGATCAAGTGTAGTACTTAGGGATCAAATCCAAAGAAAGCAATGACACACAATAAATTTCTTATTTCTAAAGACTAAGTTAGGTAGATATATATATTAGTAGTAAATAATCAATTAAGGAAATATTTCTTATCAAGAGGTATAGATGCAATATAGAGTTATGTTAATAATGTAAATATGGAAATATGCGATTGAACTATCTAGATGCAAATGTAAATATGCTAGATCTAGGGTTTCAAGCTTAATGGATTACAGGGAATAGGAGGCACAAAAATGTAAATATACTAGAACTCAAATGTTAATTATTATGACTTTTTTTAACTCCAACTCTCGTATGCGAGCAAAAGGAAAGACCATGGATAGATGGCTAAGGCCTGATGTCGATCAACGGTGAAATCAGAAGGAAGTGTGAATGAGATTTGATAAGACCACCAAGTTAATTAGACCAACTCTCGCATGCGCCTAACAATCTAGTTCAATGGAGTCTATTATGGCAAAGAACCTACTCTAGTAGTCGTCCATGTCTTACTTTCGAGATCCTAGTTAGCTACTCTATAATGAAAGCATCAAGCACAACTCAGTTGATCGATATTAACTTAACCTAGCAATCCTACTTTTGGGCTAATCCATGATTGCTATCATTCAACCCTAAATCTAGTTGATAACTACGCAGACATAATCAAAGAATGAACAATAGTCTGAATATAATGCATAGATAAAATATTGGGGTTCCAATACAAATCTCCCTAAGGAGTTATTAATCTTCTCCCCTAAGAACCCTAAAACTCTAATGCTTTCCACACACTTGTGCACACAACTCTGCACTCTCCTCTTCTGTGTAATACATAGAGCATAAATATAAAACACTAAAATTTAGGTCAAAACTCCTCCAGGGCATATTCGTCCTTTGTCTCTTACTTGGGCTAGAAATCGGCTATCTGTGATTGGTCTATCGATCGATGTGATCGATGTGATCGATGGAAAGTGTGCAACATCTACTGACTTTGGTATTGTAACATCGATTGATTTCAAGTTTGTGTCATCGATCGACTCCTGTCTTGTACTTCGACTCTCTCAATGATCAGCTACGGATTATTCTCCTCTAATTGATCAACTACGGATTTTTCTCTTCTAATTGCTCCCAAAGCTCCAACTATCTCCATATATCTCCAAAACGGACCTGGACCTGTAAAGACTCTAAAACATAGTCTAGATACACATAATAGACCCTAAATAGAGCCTATAATGCCTAAAAATGGTAATGAATAGGCTATATCAATAAGGTGAGGGTATATTCCATAAATCCCGTACCAGTGTAGAATTCTTTCTATAGGAGTTCAGATTTTGAAACATGATTCGTCTGTTTGAATTGAGTGTGTTTGAGTCATGTTTGGTAGTTAGTTAATTCATTGTAAACCGGAATTAGGGGTCTAAAGGATTCAAATTTGATTGGATTGTATGATGTTAATTGATATATATATATATATACATATAGATAGATATTAAGTAAGGACTATGCGGTGGGCGGGGGTTCAGGGATGCATGAGCGATCGACGTAGATATGGTGGGCGGGGGTTCAGAGACGTCCGGATTATTGACGCAGTTTGCGTGGTGTAGAGACGTTTGCATTCTACCAAAATATGGTGGGCGGGGGTACAGAGACAGAATGTACTAGGGACACAGAGTATGTATATCCTTATGAGGAAATTTGGGTTTTATGGACTAGCTATATCCTATCATCGCATTTGTTTTTGTGTGATGCTCTAGGCGTCATGTTTTTTAATGTTAGAGCTAAACTTCCATAGTGGGAGTTGTATTTACTCCATTCATTTGTTTGCGTGTCTAGCATCTCGTACTTCACTAAGTGACTCCCCTGGTACTCACCCCTTCTTCTTTCCCCCCTTTCAGGTGAGACTAGCGAGCAAGAGTGACTATATCGGATTGGTGCTTTTGAGCTGTTTTCGTTGCTTTATTTTCAGTTTCTATTTTATGATATTATCGACATTTATGTGGATTTTATATTATCTTTTGGAGTGATGGCGTTTAAAGATTATTTTTGAAATTTAATAAATGGAATTTCTGAATTTATTATTTATTTTATTATTTCAAAAATACGGGTATCACAAAGCATTTATGTGTACTGGAAGCATCTTCGGTATTTATGATGGGTTAGAATTTTTATCGGTTCGGATTTATGGGTTCAGTATATTTTCCAGCCCTAGTTGCCCCTTCCATAACATTTATTATGTTTCTATTGTCTTAAGAATTTCTTTTAGATTCCTATCAGTGCAAAAAACTAATTTTATACTTTCTAATTTTCCAAAAATATCATATTTTTCATGGGTAATCTTAATTTATAGAAGAAGCCTCTAAAATATATAATCCGAATTTCAAAAGACCGGTGCGATATGAAATGTCTTCGAGATCAAGGAAACATGGAAAAGGATGTTTGTATAGTTGTATAACACTTAAATAACTGATTCATTCTTTGTTACGAAACAAGCACGTTTCATATCACAATTTATTCCTTGGTATCTTATTTTTTTTCTGATGGTAACATTTTCCAGTATAACTTGCTAGATGAAGTATTTGATTTTTAGTGGGGATTTTCATCTCCACGAGAAATCCTGGACATATTTAACATCATGATTTTTTTTTAAAAAAAGATTGGCATGGGAATGAGCCTGCTAAAATTTATATCATGGTTTAACCATATATTTTCCTAATTTCGTAAGATGTCATCCATAACTATTTGGCTTTAAAAACTGCCTGGTTGGCATACTTAGTACCATTGGTACATGCTCAGGGACAACAAACACCTTATCAGTTGGGCAATGATAGTAGTTAATCTTTTACTAGCTCTGATTACGGTCGAGTAAGTATGATCCATAGATCATTCCATATTGAAATATATTATCTTTATAACACCCTTTTGATACGATTTTATAACCAAAAATCAAGGATATAAAATATTTAGTCAACTGTAAGATAGAAATTAGGATCCAAATGAGTCTAAAAGGTTTGCATTGTGAAAAATACCAACCCTTGCACACCTCTGAGAATAGTGAATCTGAAAACCAACTAGTCTCCATAATTGTTGAGACAAGAAAATCGCATTAAGGTCATCTATAACCCGAAAACTAGCTCCACCATTGTTCTTATCCGGACAAACTTTGTCTAATATTGTAAATCATTTTTTTGTTTCACAGAGCTCCACTTGAACTGGCAGCTGCACTTTTTAGTTTGGATGTCACCAACTTGGGTAAACGGATTCAAGACATTATGTCATTACGTGATGCAGTTCATACTAATTTATTATAACATCTTTTCTATTTTAGATATGAATTTTGATGTCCCTTCCCTGAATCGATTATGAATATTTTCATAAAGGAAACTTAAAATTGGGTATAACCCCCCCCAAAAAAAATTTCTCTGGTGTTCCTAGATAGGAATCTAGACAAACTGTAAATATCTAATATTGACAAAAATAGTCATGTATAGAGTCATTTACCTTATGTCTAAAATTTAACAACGATTTAGAAACTTCATTTCTCACACATGGACTCAGAATTTTTTAAAGATTGTAAAATGATTTTACATTCCTCTTTGTTTATTGTTAAGAAAATATATTATTATTTGCAAAACAAAATGTGAGAAGGATGACTCTCCTTACATAGAATTCCATTAATCAGTCCAAAGATTGGTGCATTTAACATTACCTAATTAACCAAAATTTCAAAAACGTTTTGTAAAAGATCTTTACCTACCTGAATTTCTCTCCATCATACGACGGATGTGATCAACATGATGATTATAAGAATGACGATGTATTATGCGGTTGCTATAACACCTTTTATATAACCAAGGTCCTACTTGATCTAAAAGATGTGAAGCTGGATTTTTTGCATTTTTTTGGTTCATGGATTCCTAGCATTAATCTTATACAATTTTGCCTCTTTCCTTATCCTTATTTCTATTTTAATTGTCTTAATAATTTCCCATGGATCTCTATCGATAGTGTTATAAATTTTATATTTCTAATTTTTCCTAGATATCCTATTATTTTTGGATAGTATTGACCTAAATTTGATGGAGCAAGCCTCCAAATACATCATAAAATTTTAAGGGAATGATGAAATAGTAAATATTCTTGAGTTTGATGGAATGTTAAAACCGATCCATCTTTGTATAACTAGATGACACTTCAATAGTAAATTATTTACTGATTTCTCTTTACTCGACAACGAACACATTGCATATGACAATTTATCCGATGTGAACTTAAACTTATTACATAAACATATCATAATTTTCACGATAAAGTCTGTAAAATCTTTAACATTGGATATGTACTTCAAAAATAAAATCAGTATCATAGTGAAATTTTCGAAGTTTTATCCTCATTTAACAGTATATTTTCATGCTTTCTGTATAGTATTTTCCGTAACTATATGGCTTTAATAACCGATTGACATACTTAGTATTAGTGGCACATCCTTTAGGAAATTGTCACACAAATCAATGAGAGATTCCACATC
Source organism: Moricandia moricandioides (assembly GCA_905132885.1). Classification (NCBI taxonomy): domain Eukaryota; kingdom Viridiplantae; phylum Streptophyta; class Magnoliopsida; order Brassicales; family Brassicaceae; genus Moricandia; species Moricandia moricandioides. The sequence continues at coordinate 27,002 of CAJHQQ010003473.1, forward strand.
CACATTGATGTCAATCAGATGAGTGAAAAAAAAGAAGGGAGGTATTTTAGTTACTAATCTAGATATCAAGAGATAGGTTGCATTCCATGAATTATTCAATCTTAAAATCGATAATCATGATCCTATTTTGATAAGACCTTTTTGAACAAAGTTCGAGTAATTAGTACTCTTCCTACCATACGATGTAGAGTAAAATCTAATTATGTCAAAAAGATCTTACAAATACCCCTCTTAAAAAATCTTTGAGAATAGTGAAACCATAAAATCAAATAATTTCCATAAGCTTTTAGCCAATAAAACGGTACTAAAGTTGTCTACAACACAAAAACCAAGTCCACCATCTTATATATCCTAGCATACTTTTCTAACACATTTAGTGCACTCATTTCTGATTCTCTCTAGAACTGCAACCAAACTTGCTAGTTTATTTCACCAAATTGGATAAACATGAATAAGATATTACATTAATAGGTGATTCAGTTGATACTGATTATATGAGAACCTCTTTCCTCCCTTTAATAAGAGTTTGATATCCATTCCTTTACTTAATTCTGAAGTATTTCTTATAGGAAACTATAAATTTGATTCTTAGCCTCATTAAAATCTCTCATATTGCTAGATATGATCTCATGCATCAAATTCTAAAGTACATAACCACTTGAAATACATAATATTGGCGTTACTCCCATATTAAGAAATGTATTTATATCCAAATTTTAACGACGATATAAAATATATATGGTCCATAAATGGATTATATTTTTTAATGATTTGTAAAATGACTTGACAACGTCTTTTTTCTTGCTTGATAGAAAAATAAATAAAATATAATCTGCAAAAAGTGCGAGATGGAAAGACTCTACTTTGTCACTCTTAACCTTTTTAAGAAATTATCCCATTCTACCTTCCATATATGCGATTAACATTTTCGTACAAAGGTAAAAGAGTAAGAAAACAGATCTTCTTGACGTAGCCTTTTTTGAAACAATTAGCCCACACGGTTGAAAATTTAGAAGAAGCATAAATACACCAAAATTGAACCTCAACATGCAATTAATCCAGTTTTGTGTCAATCCCAATTTGTGTAGAGATAAAACTATTACACCAGAATATACACCTTAAAATTATGTTTTAATTGCCACAAAATTTTGTTTTCAAAATGAATTTGTTTGTAATCTATGAAACATTTCATGGACAAATAAAATATTATCCAACAGCTCTGACTCTAATGTTGATTGTGGCTCCAAAGTCATTGTATGCAAGAAAAAACAATCATATTAAGTTTTTTTTCAAATTTTTTTTTTATTATTTTTTAGAGAAATTTGCTTAAATATTTATTTTATATTTATATATCTATAGATTATATAGTTGCAATTTACCTTTTTAATGAAACATATTTAGTTCATTTTTTCTTTTTGTATGCTCTTTTGGTCAAAAACAAACTTTTTAAGATCTTTTGGGAGAGCTGTCAATATTTTACATTACCAAAGCAATACAAATTAAAAAAAATCAAAAGATCTTTTGGGAGATCTGTCAATATTTTACATTACATTGCCATATCTTCTGTAAAGTCAGACCTCAATGCAAGGAGATCATCCTTGACAGCAACAGTTTTCGTCTTGAAGCCTATAATGTCCATCTCTGTGTCAAGGCTTGATTTTAGTGCCAAATGGACATACTCTGTTGGACTGGAGTCCTTGAACTGAACACTTCTGAGACCACAAATTGTTCTCTTACGGTGAAGTCAATAAACAAAAAGCATTATAATGAAATGATAAATAGGAAGTGAGGTCAACCATTTATGGGTGTTAATCTTCCTCACAATCTATGTACAGAGAGGTAGTTCATCCAATCTCTCATCAATCATCCGAGAAAGGTTAGAAAGAGAAGTAAGAAAATTTAGAGTTTAATATTTGTGTAAGAAAATGAAGAAAAATAAAGACCTTACCATATCACTCAATATTTGCAAAGTTTCGAGCATCTGCATAATGTTTGTGCATCTTCTTTCCTACAAAAGCAGATGTCCAGGGTCCAGAGGCTGATTCACTCTTCCTACTTGCTTTCTTTTTCGCCCAATACTCTAGCAGATAAGTCTAGTCTATGTCACTGATATATTTAGGCTTCTTGCCTTGTCTCTTTTACTTGCTGATGCGACCACAAACAATTGTTTGTGTATGTAGCTTCCACTTATGGTATATGTCATCATGAAACTTGTTTTTCGGGTATAGTTTTGCTATAAAGAAGAGAAGACATTAATAGTTAGTTGCGATGATTATTCAATTACTTAAATAATGGAAAGGAACGGTGAAAGGAAAGATTTTGTCCTCTAATTTGGAACAAATTTCCAGCTGGATAAAAGCATGTACAGAGATCTACGCCGATAGAAGCACCAAAACATTAGAAAGGTAATCACCACAACGCTCCATTGAGTTTCCTTTAAAAAGTGAAACATAAAACATTTTGAAAAAAACAAACATAAATAAAATGAACATAAGACACTTAAAAAATAAATAAATTCCTTTAGACGAACACATGACTGAATTCACAAAAGTAAATGTCAGTATATGCTAAATCAAGCGAGCAAATTATTGAAAATGTTAAATGTGATTTTAAACTTCAGATAACAAAAAGAATGATAAACAATCCAGTGTGATGAAAAATGAGTAACTGAGTCCACCTAAAACGTTAAATCCAAATCATAATCCTAATTAACATTATATAATTAAGTAAAAAGCTCCATCGTAAATCTTCACAGGTTTGTCTTGTGGTCTTGTTCCATCAGAAATCTTTGCAGGTAATCTCATTGTTGAGCAAAAATCATCGCTACATAACTAAAAACCAAATTTGCAAGGGGTTATATTTTTTTAATACAATGTTCACTATGAGAAACTCTTTTCCTTTATATGCATATATTAAAGATCAAGTCAAAATCAACCCTATGTGGTATTTGTAATAAAATTATAAAATTACTTGAAATAGAGATTTACAAAGTGTCATAAATTTTCAAAAACTCAGTGTTCACTATTGAAACTCTTTCTCTTAGATCCGACTATTAATAGGTAACTCTTTCTCTTAGATTGAAACAACAAAATCCGAGAAAAATACTTACAAATTGTAATTCGTGCGGAGGAATCGACATTTCCGAGGTTTTGAGTCTCGATCTCATCTGCTTCGTGAGAGTTGCTCGATATCATCGTCGTTCGATCTTGCCACCGTCGCCGTCGCTTGATCTTGTTGTCTTCGCTTGATCTCGTCATCTTGCTCGATCTCTTCGCCTTCGAAGCTTTCTCTCTCAAAAGGAAGAAATGAAATTATGTTAGAATTGTGGGAATGTTATTTTAGTCTTTTGTCTACTAATGATTTAGGTATTTCTGAACATGTCCTCCTTCTAAATGTATATATGTAAAGTGGTATGAATTTCATGGTATAATTGCAAATCTCCTTTTATAGTGAGCAACACAAATCTTATACATCAAAAGAATTAGATAAGTTAACTTAAAATAAATTTCGAAGTGAACTAAATTTATCATTCTTTTTTTTTTTTGAAATCTTTAGATTTATGTTAAATGTATTCACATATTTTCTAAACTTAGGACAGAAAAGAAAGAGAGACGGATCTTGTTAGCTCTGTTCTTACTGTAAACTCCTAATTTTAGGAAAAAACTTGTAGATGAGACGAAAAACCATGGCTGTTTATATCTTCTAATCTAATTTTTATCCCTGAAATATTATCTAACCATAACAGGTAATCAGTTAACTAAGTATTTGCTTTTAACAATCGATATTAGTTAGTTTCTGTTGTGAGCATCACACATTTATTTAAACCCTTTCATCCCCCTCCCCCCAATCATTCCATCATCCACAAGAAAAAAGTTCATCTGCCAGTTTCATACTTTCTTTTATTAATTAATTTCATTATCTTGCAATTATAGCGAATACGATGAGTTCCTCTGGAATAGAAAAAGGTGTTGTCACTGTAGAGTTCGAGCCGCCGAGGGGGAATAGAAGCCGGTTTGCTTTTGCTTGTGCAATCTTAGCCTCCATGACTTCAATCATCCTTGGTTACGGTACGTTTTCTTTCTACTGATACATGTCATATTTGGTCTGGTTCTACGGTTCCTGTAACTATCCTTACATATCTATGGATGTTTCAGACATTGGAGTGATGAGTGGGGCTGCAATTTTTATAAAAGACGATTTGAAACTGTCAGACGTACAGCTTGAGATCCTCATGGGAATTTTAAACATATACTCTCTGGTAGGTTCAGGTGCCGCAGGTAGAACTTCTGATTGGATTGGAAGACGATACACCATAGTGTTGGCAGGAGCCTTTTTCTTTTGTGGTGCCCTTCTCATGGGTTTTGCCACAAATTATCCTTTCATTATGGTTGGCCGTTTTGTAGCTGGTATTGGCGTCGGTTATGCTATGATGATTGCACCGGTTTACACGGCTGAAGTTGCTCCTGCTACTTCTCGTGGTTTTCTCAGCTCTTTCCCTGAGGTCTAATAGATCTGACCTTTCTAATTTTAGATATAATAAAATTCACATTGTAAATGAAAGTTAGTGCTGATATGTTTTTTGAATGCAGATATTTATCAACATTGGTATACTTCTGGGTTACGTATCGAACTACTTTTTCTCCAAGCTTCCCGAGCATCTTGGATGGAGGTTCATGTTAGGTGTCGGAGCGATTCCCTCAGTGTTCCTGGCCATCGGAGTGTTGGCAATGCCCGAGTCTCCGAGGTGGCTCGTACTCCAGGGTCGTCTTGGGGATGCTTTTAAAGTCCTCGATAAAACCTCAAACACCAAAGAAGAAGCCATCTCTAGGCTCAATGAAATTAAACGGGCTGCTGGAATCCCCGAAGACATGACAGACGATGTTATTGTTGTTCCAAACAGGAAAAGTGCCGGAAAAGGTGTGTGGAAGGATCTTCTTGTCCGACCAACCCCTGCCGTACGACATATCTTAATAGCTTGTCTCGGTATCCATTTCGCTCAGCAAGCCTCGGGGATAGATGCGGTCGTCCTTTACTCTCCGACCATCTTCTTAAAGGCTGGATTAAAGTCCAAGAATGACCAGCTCTTGGCAACTGTCGCTGTTGGGATTGTCAAAACGCTCTTTATCGTTGTAGGGACTTGAGTGGTCGACCGGTTCAGACGTCGTGCTTTATTTCTCACGAGTATGGGAGGAATGTTTCTTTCTTTGACAGCCCTCGGGACTAGTCTCACAGTGATAGACAGAAACCCAGGACAGACGCTCAAGTGGGCTATTGGGCTTAGCGTTACGACGGTGATGACATTTGTAGCAACATTCTCAATAGGTGCAGGGCCAGTGACATGGGTCTACTGCTCAGAGATATTCCCCGTGAGACTAAGAGCTCAAGGGGCAAGTTTGGGTGTGATGTTAAATAGACTGATGAGTGGTATTATCGGAATGACGTTTCTATCTCTTTCTAAAGGTCTAACCATCGGTGGTGCCTTCCTTCTGTTTGCCGGAGTTGCGGCTGCTGCATGGGTCTTCTTCTTTACTTTCCTTCCAGAGACACGCGGTATGCCTTTGGAAGAGATGGAAAGTCTTTTCGGTAGTTACAGCGCAAACAAGAAAAAGAATGTTGCGAAGGAAGGTGAAGAAATTTGTGAAAAAAAATGATAAGATTTATGTTGTTGTAAATACTCGGGAATTTCTCTTAGAAGAAGAGAATATTGGGGCCCATTCTACAAACTAGATACAAAAAATAACATGTGTAAATAATGTACTTGTTAAGCAAACAACTATGTATTATTTGATTAACAAAGGAAACAACCAGATTACACCAAGAATCAAGTTCCGAATGTAATCTACTCCTCAAAATCAAGAACTAGCTCTAGAATCTGCCTCTTGAAAAAATATTCCCTACAAGCCAATTACAACATGATCCAAAGATAATTTTATGTAACAAGCAATCTCTTATTAATATTCTACTTCATCTACTCTTCAAGTTTCATTATCCACGTCATCACCAAGCAATTCTTCACTCGGCATCTCTTCTCCCTTCAACCTCTTACGGATATACACCCTTAGGGGTCTATCAATACCCGCCACGTCGAAATGAAGCTTCTCTTCAAGCTTCTGGTAAGGAAACCGACGCATCAATGAGGAAGCTAGCTCCTAGAAATTCTCATGTGCTGGTAAATCGGACCATGACACCAACGCTTCCAAATGACACTCCTTTGATAACGAGTATCGAACACCTCCACCGGCTCAATCAATAACTCAGCCTGATCCGAAAATGATACAAGAAGAGGAGCAACTTCAGGAGTTTTGCCTAACACAGGATTGAGCTGAGATATATGAAAGACATCATGAATCTTAGAATCTGTTGGAAATCTCAAACGGTAAGCAACAGCTCCCACACGCTTAAGGAATTCAAAGGGACCTTAATAGCGAGCTGCGAGTTTTTGATATAACCGCTTAGCTACTGATTTCTGCTGGTAAGGACGTAGCTTTAAAAACACCATATCCCCAATCTCATACACCAACTCACGCATGTGCTTGTCAGCATTCAGTTTCATTCTATCTTGAGCACAAATTAAATGAAATTTGATCTGAGCCAACATGTCATCACGCTCTTTCAATCTTGTCTCCAACTCAAAATTATCAATAGAACCTGCTTCAAACTTTATTTGGTGGATCTCTCTCATCGACTACCTTGAACGGAGTCGTTCCCAAAGTTGTATGAAAGCGAGTTATACCACTACCACAACTCAACCCATGAAAGAATTTTAGACCATGATTTCAGATGAGTAGAGGCAAAAAAATCTCAAATAGGTTTCCAAATAACGATTGATGACCTCAGTTTGACCGTCTGTTTGCGGATGAAACAATGTATTATATTTGAGTTGAGTACCTGCGAGCTAGGCTTTTCCAAAAAAAAAAAAGCTTAGGAAATTTTTATCTCTGTCAGAGACAATAGATAGCGGATATCCATGAAGTCTCACAACCTCCTGAAGAAATAGGTGGGCAACGTCCATAACAGTAAATGGATGCTTCAGTTTTAAGAAATGAGAAAATTTACTCAAACGGTCTACAACCACCAAAATAACATTGACGCCTTGAGAAACCGGAAGACCTTCAATGAAATCCATGGAAAGACCTTTCCCAATCTGATTTGGAATGGGTAATCTCTGTTGCAAACCGGTAGGAGAAAGAGTAGAATACTTCTGTCTTTGACACACTTCACAAGTAGACACATACTGCTGAATATCCACTAACATCTTAGGCCAATGGAACATTGCTTGAACCCGATGAAGTATTTAAGAACTCCAGAATGACCGCCAATCAGTCCATCATGATATTCACGAAGAATCAGTGGAATTGGCGACGACAAACGAGGAAAAAGCAGACGTCCTTTGTAAAGAACTACCCCATTTACCATGGAATAACAAGCTTTATGAGGTTCCCCAGCTTCTATCAACTATTTCAAAGTACTCAAAACTTCATCCTTGGCAATCTCATCAAGTATATCATGTAATTGCAAACTGGTGGGAATTGTAATAGCCTTCAAGGTAACACCAGTTATTAACTCCTCTGCATAAACAACTTTATTGATTCTTGAGAGTCCATCTGCAGCCTTATTCCCAATATCTGGTTTATAGACAATATCAAACTCATACCCAACAGTTTTGTCAACCATTTTTGATAATCCAATGAAACCTCTCTCTGTTCTAGCAAGAATTTAAGGCTTTTTTGATCAGTATGCACGATAAACTTCAGGCCAAGAAGATAGTGACGTCATTTCTGAATTGCTAACACAATAGCCATAAGCTCTCTCTCTCTCTCTCTCTCTCTCTCTCTCTCTCTCTCTCTCTCTCTCTCTCTCTCTCTCTCTCTCTCTCTCTCTCTCTCTCTCTCTCTCTCTCTCTCTCTCTCTCTCTCTCTCTCTCTCATAGATCGGTTTAATTTGATCACGAGCAGATAGGCCCGAGCTAAAATAGGCTATAGGTTGATTGTATTGCATAAGTACGGCTCCTAATCCATGTCCTGAAGCATCTGATTCTATTATGAAAACAAAAAAAAAGAAATCCGGTAACACAAGAAAAGGGGAAGTTTGCATGGCTTCCTTAACGCATTCAAATGCTCGCTGAGCCATTGGAGATCACTCAAATGCATCCTTCTTAAAAAAATCAGTTAATGGACGAGCAAAGACACCATACGCACAGACAAAACGACGATAGTAACCAGTGAGGCCTAAAATTCCCCATAAATCCTTCACACTCCTTGGGGTGGGCCATTTCCTCATAGTGTCAGTCCTGATCGGATCTGTCGAGACTCCATTCTGACTGATGAGATGACCCAAGTAATCCACCTGATTCTGTCCAAATGAACATTTTTTTCTGTTTGCAAACAGTTGGTATTCATCAAAAACCTTCAAGACTAATTCCACATGTCTCACATTATCCTCCATTATTTTGCTATATATCAAAATATCATCAAAGAATACTAAGATGAACTTCCAAAGAAATTCTCTAAGCAGTTCATTCATCAAGGCCTGAAATGTTTCTGGGGTGTTGAAGAGACCAAAAAGCATTACAACGAATTCATAATGACCATCAGATGTGCGGAATGTTGTCTTGTGTTTTTTTCGAGAATACGAGTCTGATGATAACCAGACCTTAAATCCAGTTTAGCGAACACACAAGCCCCATTCAACTCATCTAATAGCTGATCAATCATAGGAATTGGAAATTTGTTCGGTATTGTAGCCTTGTTCAAAGCTCTGTAATCAATACAAAAACGCCATGTCCCATCCTTCTTCCAGACTAAAAAACCGGACTGGAATACGAGCTACGACTCGGTCTGATCAACCAAGCTTTCAGCATTTTGGAAACCATATTTTCCATCTCTTCCTTATACGCATGACGATATCTATAAGGACAAACACTTATTGGGCCAGTGCCTGCTATCAAGTTAATAGTATGTTCCCTGTCTTGCAGAGGCGGCAACTGGGTTGGTTCTGCAAAAACTCTCATGTAACTTTCCAATAATTGTTCTATCGGAACTGGAATCTCCTGCATCATGATGAGTTAGTTGACTTGAACAATGTCAAAATCAAACCCCAAACCTTTCGTAGTCCTAACCTCTTGTAAATGATTCATTGTAGTTGGATCTCCATGAAGTGACGCATCTCTTCTCAGTGTGACTCTTTGGCCTTTAAACACGAATGACATCTTCTGTGTTTCCCAGTCGACTTCACAACGGACTAAAGTATGTAACCACTGAACTCCCAGAATTATATCCAATTTACCGTGTTCCAAAAAACGAAATCTGCTACATTCTCCAAAGATGGTAATGTAAATGGAACTGCTCTACATACGCCAGACCCTTTAACTGTAATATCTGTTCCCAGCAAAATCTCCAGCTTCCTATCAATAACTGGTGTCAAGTGAGCTCTCTTGAGAACGGACGGGTCAATAAAATTGTGTGTGGCCCCGCTATCAAGCAACACTGCCACTTTATGTTTGCCCGCTGTACCCCAAAGTTTAGTTGTAGTAGGAGATGATAAACGCAAAAACGAGTGCATTGACAGTCGCATAAGCTCTGTGATCATCCCATTTCCATCTTCAAAAGTGTCTACTTCTGCAACATTTATAATCTCTACTTCACATCCTACAATCATCGATAAAACCTTTAGCTCTAACCTGTGACATTCATGAGTCGTAAACCATTTGACATCACACTTATAACACAAACCCAAACTCTTTTTCTCAGCCACTTCAGCAGGTGTTAACCTCCAAGGTGCCACTGCTGGTTTCTGGTGTTTCCACTGTTGTTTTTCTCCTGAGTTGTTCTTACTCCCCATTGACACCTGAGTTTTAGCATAGTTACTGTTATGGTAGGAAGAGCTCCGTGTACTTGAAGGAGTCGTTTGTCTGTAGTTACTTGATGTATTTGTCACTGCTACCATAGACTTACAAAAAGCACTGTCTTCCATCTTGATTACAGCTTCAATATGTTGTCTCAACCCCTGTGGTTCTTCAATCTTAATGACCTCCTTCATCTCATGTCTGAGACCATTGAAAAATACATGAACCAGATTCTTTTCGTCAATCCCTGTTACCAGGCCTCTCAACTCTTCGAACTCATCCATATACTCGGTGATAGAACCCGTCTGAGTAATCGCAAATAACCTCTTTCCTGGATCATCTTCAATACAATGTGTGAAATGAGAAACCATTATATGTTTGAAGTCACTGCAACAAGTAAATGGAATCGAATCCACCTCAATCAGAAACCAATTCAATATTTCTCCTTCCAATCCCACGGAAAGCAGATCAAATTTGTCTTGATATGAATAGTTCCCTAAATGGAAAAATCTCTCTGCTCTATTCAGCCAAATGTTCGGGTATCTCCCCTGAAATGCTGGTAGCTCAAATTTTCTCATCAAACGAGATCTATTTTCCAGTGAATTCACTATTCCCTGATAACCTAGTGATTGTTCCTCTGGTGATATAGGCATAGAAGATCGTACCTGATTGTTCGTGTTAGATGATGTTTTGATTGCTTTTCCTTGAGATTTCTCGCCGGACAAGAACAATTCCAGTCTCTCGAGTGTTTGATTCATCGAATCGAGCCGATCTTTAAGTTATGTATTTGATTTGGTCAATAACGCCCAACCTCCATGGATCTCATCTACTTGGTTCTTCAAATCGCCGATCTGCGTATAAATCACTTCTACGTCGCCTTCGACTCCCGCCATTGTTGAGATCGCGAAGCTCGATCAAGTCAACGCACCAATTTGTTAAGCAAACAACTATGCATTATTTAATTAACAAAGGAAACAATCAGATTCCACCAAGAATCAAGTTTCGAATGTAATCTAATTCTATGAATCAAGAACAAGCTCTTGAATCTTCCTCTTGAGAGAAATATTCCCTACAAGCCAAGTACAACATGATCCAAAGATATTTTTTGTAACAAAAAATCTCTTATTTATATTATACTCCATCTATTCTTCAATATTCATTATCCACGTCATCACCAAGCAATTCTTTACTCGGCATCTCTTCTCTTGACTCAAACTATGTTCTCTTCAACCTCTTACGGATATACACCCTTAGTGGTCTATCAGTATTGTATCCATCTAGCTCAACTTGTTAACTAAGCTCAATTTTATCTCCATGATGAGAATGTGGATTCAAACCCAACTTCTGCTATTTTTTTATCGACAAGCATACAAATACCTTACAAATATATATTTATCATGTCTAGGGAAAAACAATTAATTCTTCTATAGACTTGTCGTTTTCATTTTTTTCATAAAAGAACATACATATAATGGTTAAAGCACAATAAAATTTACGGACTTTAAATGTAAACACACAAACTTTTGAATTGTTCTCAATTGCTTCAAATCCAGAATTGATTTCAGTTTATTTAACAGTGTGTACTGACGTGGATGACAATGATGCCACAAGCCAACTAAAAATAATGTATAATATTTTACAACAAGAAGAATGTTACAAAGGAAGGTTAAGAAGTTGTAGAGGAACACTGCTAAGAAATATGTTGTTGTGAATACTTGGGCATGTGTCAAAAACTAAATATAAATAAACAAGTGTAGATATTTTATGGTATCTATGAAACCCAACTGCTGTTGTTTTAATTATGGAGAAAGAACATAAACACCTTACACAGATATAGTTATCACGTCCAATGGGTAACAGTAATTTCCTCTATGGACTTGTTGCTTCATGTTTTCTCATACATGAACATACGTATAATATTTAAAATATCATGAACTTTTGAATTTTTAAGTTTAAAAAACAAACTATTGAAATGTGGCCAACTATATCAAAACCGAAATCGACACTTGATGCTACAAACCAACTGAAAACAGAGTATATTATTTTATAAATAATAGAAAATAATTATATTTTTTTAAATATATTTTATTTCCATGAACTATCTTTATAGCACCAAAGTTTACTTGAGCTAGAAGATACAAAACTTAATAAATGCACTTGACTGGTTCGTAAATTTCCTAGTCTAATCTTAGACATAGGCATGGGCATTCGGCGTCCCAATCGGTTTTCGGTTTTGTCCAATCGGGTCTCGGGTTTTTGGGTTTATCATAATCAGCCCCATTCAATTGTATGAAAGTTCAGTTCGAGACCGGTTTGGGTATCAATCGGGTTTGGGTCGGGTTAGTAAATCTTAAAAGACTCGGTACAACCCAATGTACTTTCGGGGTTGGGTCCCAATCGGTTCTTCGGTTTAAAAGTACAGGATTTATACCTACTTTGTAACAAATAAATAAAAAAATTGGTTCTTCGGTTTAAAAGTACCTTATTTGTAATTATTATGTAACCAAAACATAAAACATAAGTAAAATCGATTCAAATTTTTATAAATAGGAACATAAAACGTGATCATTCAAAATCAAACGAAAGATAAACATAGTTATTGATAGAAAAAAAACTAAATAAATGAATGCATCAAACGAAAATCAACTTCTCATGAAATGAGAAACATGATTCAATGAAAACAAAACCAAAATCTAAAAAATTCAAAGTTCAACTGCCACCTTCAACCTTCAATCATCAAAACGCTGAGCCTGAGACTCTGAAACAGAAAACCTAATGACAAAAATTAGACATACATTAAAGAAGATAATAAAGAAAAACTACAGTTCGAGAAACAGAAACCTTTCTCAAGTCAATCTAACCAAAATCTATATTAATCTAAGTATTAATATTAAACACAAACACTAATATTAACCAAATATCATAGTATATATTAAGCTAAGTATTTGAGTTAATTATTCAATTAATAGATAATTATTTTAGATGTTCAATAATATCTTAGTGTATTTTGGATACATATTAGGAATTGAAATCATATTTGGTGTAAATCATTTTTTGGGATATAAAAATTTCGGGTTCTATCGGATATTAATTTAGGTTCGGTTCGGATAATACCCATAACCCGAAATACCACAAAAGAAGATCCCTTTGGTATTTATGTCGGGTTCAAATTTTTATCGGATCAGATTCAGTTCGGATTTTCGGGTTCGGTATATTTTCCAGCCCTAGTTGCCCCTTCCATAACATTTATTATGTTTCTATTGTCTTAAGAATCTCTTGTAGATTCCTATCAGTGCTAAAATTAATTTTATACTTTCTAATTTTCCAGAAATATCATATTTTTCATGGGTAATCTTAATTTATAGAAGAAGCCTCTAAAATATATAATCCGAATTTCAAAAGACCGGTGCGATATGAAATGTCTTCGAGTTCAAGGAAACATGGAAAAGGATGTTTGTATAGTTGTATAACACTTAAATAACTGATTCATTCTTTGTTACGAAACAAGCACGTTTCATATCACAATTTATTCCTTGGTATCTTATTTTTTTTCTGATGGTAACATTTTCCAGTATAACTTGCTAGATGAAGTATTTGATTTTTAGTGGGGATTTTCATCTCCACGAGAAATCCTGGACATATTTAACATCATGAAATTTTTTAAAAAAAGATTGGCATGGGAATGAGCCTGCTAAAATTTATATCATGGTTTAACCATATATTTTCCTACTTTCGTAAGATGTCATCCATAACTATTTGGCTTTAAAAACTGCCTGGTTGGCATACTTAGTACCATTGGTACATGCTCAGGGACAACAAACACCTTATCAGTTGGGCAATGCAATTTTGTATTGATGGGTCAATGATTGACATTGAATAATGATAGTAGTTAATCTTTTACTAGCTCTGATTACGGTCGAGTAAGTATGATCCATAGATCATTCCATACTGAAATATATTATCTTTATAACACCCTTTTGATACGATTTTATAACCAAAAATCAAGGATATAAAATATTTAGTCAACTGTAAGATAGAAATTAGGATCCAAATGAGTCTAAAAGGTTTGCATTGTGAAAAATACCAACCCTTGCACACCTCTGAGAATAGTGAATCTGAAAACCAACTAGTCTCCATAATTGTTGAGACAATAAAATCGCATTAAGGTCATCTATAACCCGAAAACTAGCTCCACCATTGTTCTTATCCGGACAAACTTTGTCTAATATCTAAATCATTTTTTTTTGTTTCACAGAGCTCCACTTGAACTGGCAGCTGCACTTTTTAGGTTGGATGTCACCAACTTGGGCAAACGGATTCAAGACATTATGTCATTACCTGATGCAGTTCATACTAATTTATTATAACATCTTTTCTATTTTAGATATGAATTTTGATGTCCCTTCCCTGAATCGATTATGAATATTTTCATAAAGGAAACTTAAAATTGGATATAACCCCACCCCCCCCCCCTAAAAAAAAATTCTCTGGTTTTCCTAGATAGGAATCTAGACAAACTGTAAATATCTAATATTGACAAAAATAGTCATGTATAGAGTCATTTACCTTATGTCTAAATTTTAACAACGATTTAGAAACTTCATTTCTCACACATGGACTCAGAAATTTTTAAAGATTGTAAAATGATTTTACATTCCTCTTTGTTTATTGTTAAGAAAATATAATATTATTTGCAAAACAAAATGTGAGAAGGATGACTCTCCTTACATAGGATTCCATTAATCAGTCCAAAGATTGGTGCATTTAACATTACCTAATTAACTAAAATTTCAAAAACGTTTTGTAAAAGATCTTTACCTACCTGATTTTTTCTCCATCATACGACGGATGTGATCAACATGATGATTATAAGAATGACGATGTATTATGCGGTTGCTATAACACCTTTTATATAACCAAGGTCCTACTTGATCTAAAATATGTGAAGCTGGATTTTTTTAGCATTTTTTTTGGTTCATGGATTCCTAGCATTAATCTTATACAATTTTGCCTCTTTCCTTATCCTTATTTCTATTTTAATTGTCTTAATAATTTCCCATGGATCTCTATCGATAGTGTTATAAATTTTATATTTCTAATTTTTCCTAGATATCCTATTATTTTTGGATAGTATTGACCTAAATTTGATGGAGCAAGCCTCCAAATACATCATAAAATTTTAAGGGAATGATGAAATAGTAAATATTCTTGAGTTTGATGGAATGTTAAAACCGATCCATCTTTGTATAACTAGATGACACTTCAATAGTAAATTATTTACTGATTTCTCTTTACTCGACAACGAACACATTGCATATGACAATTTATCCGATGTGAACTTAAACTTTATTACAGAAACATATCATAATTTCACGATAAAGTCTGTAAAATATTTAACATTGGATATGTACTTCGAAAATAAAATCAGTATCATAGTGAAATTTTCGAAGTTTTATCCTCATTTAACAGTATATTTTCATGTTTTCTGTATAGTATTTCCGTAACTATATGGCTTTAATAACCGATTGACATACTTAGTATTAGTGGCACATCCTCCAGGAAATTGTCACACGAATCAATTAGAGATTCCACATCCACATTGATGTCAATCAGATGAGTGAAAAAAGAAGGGAGGTATTTTAGTTACTAATCTAGATATCAAGAGATAGGTTGTATTCCATGAATTATTCAATCTTAAAATCGATGATCATGATCCTACTTTGATAAGACCTTTTTGAACAAAGTTCGAGTAAATAGTACTCTTCCTACCATACGATGCAGAGTAAAATCTAATTGGGTCTAAAAGATCTTACAAATACCCCTCTTAAAAATCTTTGAGAATAGTGAAACCATAAAATCAAATAATTTCCATAAGCTTTTAGACAATAAAACCGTACTAAAGTTGTCTACAACACAAAAACCAAGTCCACCATCTTATATATCCTGGCATACTTTTCTAACACATTTAGTGCACTCATTTCTGATTCTCTCTAGAACTGCAACCAAACTTGCTAGTTTATTTCACCAAATTGGATAAACATGAATAAGATATTACATTAATAGGTGATTCAGTTGATACTGATTATATGAGAACCTCTTTCCTCCCTTTAATAAGAGTTTGATATCCATTCCTTTACTTAATTCTGAAGTATTTCTTATAGAAAACTATAAATTTGATTCTTAGCCTCATTAAAATCTCTCATATTGCTAGATATGATCTCATGCATCAAATTCTAAAGTACATAACCACTTGAAATACATAATATTGGCGTTACTCCCATATTAAGAAATGTATTTATATCCAAATTTTAACGACGATATAAAATATATATGGTCCATAAATGGATTATATTTTTTAATGATTTGTAAAATGACTTGACAACGTCTTTTTTTTGCTTATAGAAAAATAAATAAAATATAATCTGCAAAAAGTGCAAGATGGAAAGACTCTACTTTGTCA
>CAJHQQ010003474.1:0-43296 GCA_905132885.1 Moricandia moricandioides
GTTCAAGTGTTGGTTCATCAGATAGTGATTTCGGTATTCGTAATGGCGGTTCTTTCATATGGAAAATGTGAGTTGTGCTGGGGTGGGGGTGGCGGGGGGATTTACGCAATTGCTGGGTGACACGTGCTGCAGAATTAGGGCTTTTTGGGCAGTTATTAATTGTCCATGTAATGATTGCGCAGCCTCATTTTTTACGATTTCCCTTCTAGAAAAGGTGAAGGCTAAGTCGTTTAACGGGTTACTTTTCGCCCTCTTAAATTTGCAATCCCTTTTTGTCTGTCTTCACTTTCTCTCTCTAACCCCTTTTCTGCCCGAAAAGCGAGGATCCAGATCTCGATTGTAAGAACTCGAACAAGAATAAGAAGGCTGAGAAGCCTTTGTGTAAAGATGCCATAAGGGGAAGAAGATCGATAAGTCTATCTAAGACGCCGAACACTTGAGGCTGCACCGAAAGAATCTTAGGGAGACGATGCGTTCAAATTCGAACATGAACAGTTGACGAATTTTTCCGAGCAGCAATGGCGAACAGGGGGAGCTTTTTTTTTACCATGGAGGGCAGTTTGTGAGGAACCACCGTTAGGAGAGCTGATAGTCTCGCTGAAACGAGAGTTTAAGGCGGGTATGCGACACTTAAGTCCAGCGGATCATCCCGGCCGACGCGCCAAGAAAGATCTTCGGTCAAGGCGCAATCCGTCAGGAATGAGGGAGAGGTCTTTGAACAAGAAGCCTGCTGAAGAGCTACCAAGGCCAGTGCAGCCGATTGGGAAGGAGGAGAACGGAGTCTTATCGGCATTACAACCGCTGCCAGAGAATTTTATTCATCATGCCGAAGACGCTGGTCAGGAGTGGCGGGGTATCCAGCCGTCAAAGTCCAGCTATGTGGTGAGACGGGCCGGCCTACTCGTGGAGGCGGGTGCACATCCTGGTTTGACGTTTATCGTCCTCGAGGGCGGACATGCGACTGTGGTCTCCCCCATAGGATATGCGTGCGTCTATGAGTCGTGGTTCAAATGGGACGCTAAACTAAGGCTCCCTATTCTGCGTCTTGTCACGGCATACTGTTGTAGGAGGGACATGAAGCTGGCGGTTGTAAGACCCAATCCTGGCTCATAAGCCCAACTAAGACCCGCGGCCTTACTTGTCTAAACCAGATTGTTATATTTCATTTTATGTCCAATATTTTGCTAAGTCATTTTCAATCAGATGAGGTTCATTCATTTCAATTCATATAAATACTAAAATCATCTAAGATTAGATAGAGAGAAATAGTCATCGTATAGATATAAACTTTTGATTCAATACATAGGTTTAGTTTGCACAATAGGCTATCATAAGTTCATTCCTAATCGATCTACCCATACACCACACATATTCACTCGGCTGGAATCTTCATGGTTCCTTAACCTTACCACGATCCAATTCAGATCATGAAACCATACACATCACAACACATACATATAAGTACAATTTGATATCCTAATAAGCATATCTAATACTGAATGGTTCGGTTCCCTTAAACTAAGTTCCATAAACTAACCAATCAATTCATAACCTCACGGACATACTCAGACTACCATATAAGAAAACCGTCAACACTTAACCAACACATGGACAGTCTGATCTAATGTGATCTAACCCATCGGCCAAACCATACCATGGACTGCCCATGTTCAGGTCCAAAAATGACCTCTGTAAAACATGCTAAAAAAAACTAATTAAAATTCACTAAAACTCTTGATAAATCTCCACCAAGAATTCCCATGGTCGAAATCCAGTGATTCCATCCAGACCACATTGATTCCGACCATGATCAGTCCGGACAAGGCGAAAGACTATGTTCCTGGACCGGCCAAGGCCTTGGTCTAGTGCCACTGAGTCTGAACCATCAGACACAACCAGAATATAGAGGGACAAAGATATATCAGTAAGGAAAAGAGAAGAGATGGATCTGGCCTTACCAAACCGACCAAAGCCCACACGGAATTCCACCGCGGCTAAGGAGGGTTGGGTCGGACCAAACCACTCACCTTTGGCGTGTGCTCTAGTGTGCTCATGCCCTTCTCCAGATTCTTCTCCTTGCTTTTGGTTCCCATCATCAATCGATCTCCACTTCACACGGACCAACTTCTGATTGTAAACAATGACCACCACACCCGTCCTTGCCTTGATCGCACTTCTTCTCTCTTTCTTTTTTTCTCTCTCTCACGAAATGGGCAGAGTTTTCCCTTCTAGAAATTGTGGCAAATCTCGACCCCAAGTTTTTGTATTTATAGAGAAAGGTCGGCCAATAACTGCCTGGAGAAACATGTATGACTTGGTGGCCGAATGGGTACAACTGGTACCATTCCCACCCTTTCGCCATAAACTGCCCTTCTTCCTTTTGGGCTGATCGAACAAATGCTCATAAGGCTTGCCCACATGCCTTTCCTCCTTTCCCAAGCCCATAAACCCATCAGACTCCCTTGGCCAACATGGCCGACCTCATAACCGCCCATGACCCGAGCCCCATGGTCAAGACCCAACACTTCACCGAGCTGAGATGAGCTGATCACTAGCTGTCACAGTTGAGTGAGCTAGTAGTCCAGCTACTGGAGCTGGCCTAATTCTGTGTGAGCTACACTGAGTTGTACTGAGCTTGACCTAGCTGATCTAGCTACCCAAACACTCTACCAAGCTGAGGCGAGCTGGTCACTAGCTGTCCCAGCTGAGTGAGCTAGTACTCCGGCTATTGGAGCTGACCCACACGTCAATGAGCTACATTGAGCTGCACCACACTTCACCTAGCTGCCATAACACTTGTCCAGCTCTATTTCCCTCGCATATACCTCGTTTTGGTTAAGTCTCAGCCTTCTGATACCCTTAAACCACTTACTCAGCCATGATACGCTTGTCTTTAGGTTGTATGACCTGACTGGTGCGTCTCCCCGCACCATGGCTGAGCCCAAAAGTCATATCTAGAATTAGGGACATGACAGCGGTGGTCTTGTTGGTGAAAGCGGCCGAATTGGATATTTTTCTGAATGTACGGACCTTTGAGGAATTCTGCATGTTGTCGGTGAAGACGAATATGATAGGTTATATCTTCACCAGCAGCCACTAGCTGCAAGGGAATACACAATGGCCGCTATAATTCAAGCGTGTGAGGTTATCGCAGAAATTTCGAAAAGCTCTAAAGATTTTAAAACTTTCTTTCTATATCACAACTCTTTGGGAAAATTGGTGAATAGATGTTTAGAAGAAAATTTAGATTGATTTAGTTTTGAAGCAATAAACTCAAACAAAAATCATGTAAACATTCGAAAAACAAGATTTCAGAAATTATTTAGCTAATCTAGTAGTAGAAGTGTCAAAATGGGTAAACCAACTGAAACCAAACTATAACCTAATGGTTTTAAGCTTATATAGGTTATAGGTTAACTCAATCCATTTGACAAATGGATTGGGTTAAACCATAACTCATTTAAGTTAATGAGTTAATGGTTTGAATGGTTTACACATGAGTTATAACACTATAGTTTAAATGTATGTTAACTAAAAATGTTATTTTAGAGACTAAAAATAAAAATCTTGACTATACTTTGAAAAAAACATAGTTTTATGGTACAAATGGAAATTATAATTTGTTATTTGATGGGAAAGTCCAGTTTTACAATTTAGGCAGAAAACCATGATTTTGCGATTTTGGCGGGAAAATACGATTTTGCGATTTTGGCGGGAAAACACGAATTTGCGGTTTTAGCGTGAACACTCGACTTTTACGGTTTTGGCGAGAAAATGCGATTTCACAATCTTGGCGGCAAAATTTAGTTTCACAATTATGGCGAGAAAACAAGATTTTACGGTTTTGGCAGGAAAACACGATTTTGTGTGTTGGCGGAAAAATTTGATTTTGCAGTTTTTGTGGAAAAGCTCGATTTTTCGGTTTTGGGGGGAAACCCCAATTTTGTTGTTTTGGCGGGAAAACACGATTTTGCATTTTTGGCAGAAAACTCGATTTGCGATTTTGTCGGGAAAATATTATTTTGCGGTTTTGACGAGGAAACACAATTTGGTTATAAATTCTAGTATTTATATAATTAAGAAATTGTATGTTGAAAAAAATATATGAGAATTGGGTTATATTTAGTTATTAACATTTATTTAGATAAATGAGAAAACTAATAAAAACTAAGTTTAGTAACATTAGATTGAAATTTTAGTTTAGTTTCTTTTGTGTATATATTTGATTTAAGTTTATGTTAGTTAAAAATTCTTATTGGCTTGGTAATCGATAACTCATTATCCATTACAATCCAAACCATTTTAACCCAATCCAATAAGTCCATCAACTTATTTTATCTACTAATCCATTTGTACCCAACTTTTTTATACATTAAGATATATGGTTTGGATTGGGTTGAGTTGACTCATTAAGTTTTATTCATTTTGACACCTCTACCTAGTAGTAACAGAACAAAGGTTGGAGTAAACATTGCCTGCATGTGAACCCATAATAAGACTGCAAAGAGAACTACTCGCAACCTTAATATTAGTAAAAACACCCAAGATATGAATCCTTTTATATGCAATCACAATCCTCTGTCTTCATCAAGTTCTCAATAGCAAACTTAGTCTTCCTTCTTTTCCCAGACAACCTCCCAATCACCCTCGACAAATGACCTTATAATTTCATAAAACTTCGTCTTATGAAATGTGTTATGATTAGTGTCAAACGTTGGCCCAACAAAAGCCTTATAATTTCATTATACTTATTCTTTTCTTACGAAAAAATTGTGTGCTGGGCCGGGCTAATCGGAGTCAATTAGATTTGGCAGCCCCTTAAACTAACAATGTTTATTAAATAGGTCTAATTAAGCAAACCCTACACATCATTTTAAACGGCGCAATATGCAAAAGTTGACCCAATCAAAAGCCTCCCAATCGCCCTCGACAAATGACCTTATAATTTAACGTATTATGATTAATGTCAAACGTTGTCTCAGCAAATGACTTATAATTTCATTATACTTATTTTTTTGTTACGACAAAATTGTGTGTTGGCCGGACTAATCGGAGTCAATTAGATTTGGCAGCCCCTTACACTAACAATGTTTATTAAATAGGTCTGATTAAGCAAACCCTACACATCATTTTAAACGGCACGATATGCAAAAGTTGACCCGATCAAAAAACCTCTCAATCGCACTTGACAAATGGCCTTATAATTTTATAAAACTTAGTTTTATGAAACGTATTATGATTAATATCAAACGTTGGCATATCAAAGGCCTTATAATTTCATTATACTTATATTTTTCTTACGACAAAATTGTGTGTTGGGCCGGGCTAACCAGAGTCAATTGGATTGGAAAACCCCTACACTAACAATGTTTATTAAATAGGTCTGATTAAGCAAACCCTACACATCATTTTAAACTGCACGATATGCAAAAGTTGACCCGATCAAAAACCTCTCAATCGCCCTTGACAAATGGCCTTATAATTTCATAAAAATTAGTTTTATGAAACGTATTATGATTAATGTCAAACGTTGGCACATCAAAGGCCTTATAATTTCATTATACTTATTTTTTTCTTACGACAAATTTGTGTGTTGGGCCGAGCTAACCGGAGTCAATTGGATTGGACAGCCCCTACACTAACATTTTTTATTAAATAGGTCTGATTAAGCAAACCCTACACATCATTTTAAACGGCACGACATGCAAAAGTTGACCCGATCAAAAACCTCCCAATCGCCCTTGACAAATGGCCTTATAATTTCATAAAACTTAGTTTTATGAAACGTATTATGATTAATGTCAAACGTTGGCACATCAAAGGCCTTATAATTTCATTATACTTATATTTTTCTTACGACAAAATGGTGTGTTGGGCCGGGCTAACCGGAGTCAATTGGATTGGACAACCCCTACACTAACAGTGTTTATTAAATAGGTCTGATTAAGCAAACCCTACACATCATTTTAAACGGCACGATATGCAAAAGTTGACCCGATCAAAAACCTCCCAATCTCCCTCGACAAATGGCCTTATAATTTCATAAAATTTAGTTTTATGAAACGTATTATGATTAATGTCAAACGTTGACACATCAAAGGTCTTATAATTTCATTATACTTATATTTTTCTTACGACAAAATTGTGTTGGGCCGGGCTAACCGGAGTACCCCTACACTAACACTGTTTATTAAATAGGTCTGATTAAGCAAACCCTACCCATCATTTTAAACTGCACGATATGCAAAAGTTGACCCAATCACTAAACGGCACCACGTCTGTAGAAGAGAACTTGTCTTCTTCTAGAATACATTTGTTTGACCACAATTTTTTTTCCAGTCGGAATGATACTTCATATTGAAGAAGTAAGATGGTCCTCATGGAGGAAGCTTACAACTGACGTAGGAACATAATAATGAAAATTTGTAAACTATGGTACTGACTAGTTTGTGCCAATTTGTTGTTGTCTCTTGACCACAAATTTATGTAAATTTGTTCTCATATACTGTTAACTTAGACGTGCAAAAGAAAAAACTCTTTTTAACTTATAATTATTTTTAATTCGAAATATGATTAAAAACCTAAATAACTCTTAAAAAATCCACTTATCTAAACTATTAAAACTGAAGTACATTTAGTACTTAACCCTAACATTTCCTAAATAATTACCATTGAATGCCACTGATATTATCTCTGCATCCAAACACTAATTCTTAGTAAGAAAAAAATAAATTTGGGCTAAGCCCATTAACAATCTTTATCATTAGAATTGAATACTTCATTAAAAAAGTGAATATGTATTATTCAAAAATTTATAATAAAAACAAAATTATACATATATATAGCATTAAATTAGTTTTATTTTTATTTTTATTCATATTCATATAAACTACCAACTATATTTGAACTATAAAAAATAATGTTGATAATTTTTTATTTATAATTTGAACTTATTCATTTACAATAACAAAATTATGTAACTTTCTATAAAAATTTAATGACTAAAATACATACTAATATTTATTATAAATGGTTATGTAAACAAAAAAAATACAATGTATTATCATTTGTAAGATATATATCTAATAAAAATAACTAATGTAATTTATAAATTAAAAAAAATAATCACCATATAATACATATATACAATTAGGTCTAGGACGGATCAAATATCTAGGGTATTCTAGGATATACGGATTCAGATGTGTATTTGTCGGATTCGTAAAATTGTTATCTGGATTCGAATATTTGGTGTTAGAATATTCATACTAAAATCCAAATACACGTAGACATTCGAACCTGTTTTTTTAATTTAAAATAAATTAAAAACTAACTATTAACCATTTATTTATTCTATTTAAAATTATTATTTAAAAAGCTTACGAATCATTAAAATTTAATAAATTAAAATTTTATTTATTTTATATAAAAATATATAATATACATAGATAACTATAATTAAATTTTAAATATTTAATATCTAGATCTGAATATCCAGACTTAAAATTTTGCTATCCAAATTTATAATTGGATCAATCGAATCCGTAAAATTATTATCATGATCCATGAATATCCGTTTTCGAAGAGGATAAAATCCCGAATCGGGTAACGGATATTGAATATTAAGTTCAAGTCATATATACAATTATATCAAACAAATTGCTTAAAATATTAGACATTCACAAAAAAAAAACCCGCGCGGGCGCGCCGGTCAAAGACTAGTTTATGTATTATGCTACTAAACATCGTTAATCTCAGACGAATCGAAACCTAGCATGAACGCTTGCACGAAGTCAGCAGACTTCTGGAGATTGCTGACGTCAGGAGTGTCGGCTCGGGTCTTGAGCTCGACTTTGCGCGACTTGAGATTCATCCTGATGTCCACCTTCATCTGGTCATAAACCGGTGTGTAGATGTCTAACCACGCTTTCTTGAGTGGAGTGTACCGGTGTGGTGGTACGGGTATATTTCTGAACTGGACGACTTCCATCTGAGTAGATTCTGCCATTATTAACCTACCTACAATGTGTGTTATTAAAATTTAAACATAGATAAAGCAAGACGGATCTCAAAACTCAGGCAACATCCCAACCTAACAAGGATTATGGAAGTTCAGGAGCTAGCGATTCAGATTTTAGAGAGGATTCGAGATTAGAATACATACCTGATTCTTTGATTGTGGGAGAAAGGAACGAGAGAGAGAGAGAAGCTGCTGCTGGTAGGTGGAGGAAAGGTTTCTCTGACTGCTTGAATGTTTTTTTAAGCTTTAGGGTTTTCTCTGTGTAGTAGGATATTTATACTAACTTATTGGGTTTATGAAACATATTATGATTCTGTCAAACGTTGGCCCAGTAAAGGCCTTATTATCTACAGAAAAAAATGTGTGCAGGGCCGGGCTAGACCCGGCTCAATTGGATTGGGTAGCCCTTACAGTAACAATGTTTATTAAATATGGCTTAGTCCTTACACTAACAATCTCATACATATTATTTATTTGAGAATTGTTACATGCTATAATTGAGATGATATGAGTTATAGATAAATATGACATGGTAATTATATTTAATGTAAATTTATATTTATAGAAATAATTAATATAATATCCTTTAAATAAACTATTTAATATGACATTAAATTATATAATAATAAAAATATAAAATTTTTATTTGTTTTAAAATAAAATTTAAGTCTATTTTTTATATTCATATAATTTTTAACTTTAAAACAAAATTTCATATATACAGATATTTTTAAAATTTTCATTTTGATATCTATAGATCTTATAAATTATGTTTAGTTTTATTTTAATAATTATAAGAAATTTATATTAATTTTCAAAATATATATCTTTTCTTATATAATTTGAGATAAATCAAAATATTTATTTTAACTTAATTTTATATTTAACTAAATTAAAATTTATATGAAAATATTATTATATTAATCATAAAATCTAAACTCTTAACATAGTTTTTTTAAAATTAAAATTAAATTTTTATCGTTCACATTGTGCAGAAAAACACCTGGTGTTTATTAAATATGGCTTTGTATGGTGATGGAACATAAATATTTACATATACTTATTATCCATTTGTTTTTGTTACTACTAAAACTACATTGCATTCCCATTCTAACTCTAAGTTTGAATTATTATTTTTGTTCACCAAATAGGTTTGAATCTGCTAGACAAACCGTACTCACCATTTAGAACGACATTATATCTATTACAATAAAGTAGACATCTCTCACTCCTCATGCTGCCACATCATCACATATCTATGGGCATTTTTTGCCACCTGGCATACCAAAACACAAACTTCTCATGCGTTTTATGCATTCACTTCGTCTGGACTTCTGTGGAAATTTGCAGCTGCTCTTTTAAAACAATTAATGGGCTTTTGTGAAAACATGCGACTGAGCTTTATAAAACAAGTAATAGATTTCAAGCCCACAGTTTAGGTTTTGTAACGGCTCAGCCAGCCATTAATACATCTTAACTCTGAATTTTTGCATCATTATCCCACTCCGCCTACTTGGAAACATTCAATCTATCTCTTCGCATCCCACAGTAACCCGTTGAAGCTTCGACTATAAATATCTCACCCTTCTGCAATGGAGAGCACAACTCAGACGAGATCCAGAAGAACCATGTGAGTTTAACTTTGTTTATGTTTGGTTATATAAACATGTTAGAACCATGTGTTCTGGGTTTAAGCTTAGTTAATGTTTGATTATAACTTGTTGAACCATGTGTTCTGTGTTTTATCTTAGTTCATGTTTGGTTATAACCTGTTGAAACCTTTGTGTTTTGCGTTTAACTTTGTTTTATGTTCAGTTATAACCTTTTGAACCATGTGTCCGTACTGTATGTTAGGTGTCTATTAACTCATAGTATACTATGAGCATGTCCTGGTTTTAACATGTTTAATTAGTAACAAATATTCATTGATCTGTGCAATTGACTCATGTTGGTTTTGTGATTATATCAATCACAAACAGGTGTTGAAGTTCAGGCATGGAGGCCACTCAAAGTGACTCATGATGAGGACTGTCTCATCCACTCAAACCCTACTTCATTTTCTCCTCCAAACACCATTTTGGAGTAAAATCTACTCTAATCCCACTCCATTTTCAACTCCAAAATGGAATAATGGCTAGGGTTACTCCATAAATGGAGTAATCTTACTCATTACTCCATTTTGGAGTTGAACTTTTTTTTATTTATGATATAGTCCTTTAATTCTTTAATATTTTTATTTCTTATTTAAATAGTATTTAAAAATAATAAAATAACATGAAAAATAATTGGGTATTCCACAAAAGAATATTTAATATTCTACATCAAAATGCATAAAGTGATTATAAAAAAAACATAAATAATATAAAATAAAAATAACATAACATAAAATAGATTAAATAATCCGGCAAATCGCATTTGGAAAGATGTTGAACGTGCATTTGAAGTTCTACATTCACGCTTTGCCATTGTGAAAGGACATGTTCTTTTTTGGAAGAAAATTTGTTACATGACATCATGACTACATGTATAATTTTACATAACATGATAATTGAGGATAAGCGTGAACTTGATGCACCACTCGAATTGGAAGAGAAGCTCCACCTCTAGATATTGAAATTGCAGAAGATGAAAATGTACGATTTCAAAATTTTTTTGCTCGATTTAGGAATATTAAAGATAAAGAAGCTCATTTTTCATTACGAAATGCATTAGTTAAGTATTTGTGGGGAAAAATATCCTAATAATAGTTATTGAACCAACATATGTATTTTTTTTATAATTTCTTGTACTTTTTAGTAATAAATTTTTAATTTAAATAAATTCTTTTTAAGGAATATTTGTAAACATAAGATAGTTTGGGATTTATTGATAAATTCTTATAAGTAGGAGGTATTATTAATAATTATTAATTACATAAATATAGAATTATTTAAGAATATATATTTTTGGAGTAAAAAATAGAATAATATATTGAAGTAAAACTCAACTCCATTTTAGTGTTACACCATTTTAGAATAAAAAATGAGATAATACATTGGAGATGCTCTAATAACCCAAATTCTCAGCACTAATTCCAATCTTCCTAGGTCCAACCAAACGGTAACGCTACCAATCCCCACCTTTATTAAAACATATATTAGCGAGACTAACTTCATGCTTCTAAATCAGACTGTCAGACATTAAACTTATCGTAACTGAAGAACAAAGAATATCATTAATACAACTGATTATACGTTTGCTAAATCAACTTGCAGACAATAATTTGTAGAACATTTTGAGGATTTGAATGACGAATATGATATTTAATGTAAATTTATATTTATAGAAATAATTAATATAATATCCTTTAAATAAACTATTTAATATGACATTAAATAATATAATAATAAAAATATAAAATTTTTATTTGTTTTAAAATAAAATTTAAGTCTATTTTTTATATTCATATAATTTTTAACTTTAAAACAAAATTTCATATATACAGATATTTTTAAAATTTTCATTTTGATATCTATAGATCTTATAAATTATGTTTAGTTTTATTTTAATAATTATAAGAAATTTATATTAATTTTCAAAATATATATATATTTTCTTATATAATTTGAGATAAATCAAAATATTTATTTTAACTTAATTTTATATTTAACTAAATTAAAATTTATATGAAAATATTATTATATTAATAATAAAATCTAAACTCTTAACATAGTTTTTTTTTAAATTAAAATTAAATTTTTATCGTTCACATTGTGCAGAAAAACACCTGGTGTTTATTAAATATGGCTTTGTATGGTGATGGAACATATATTTACATATACTTATTATCCATTTGTTTTTGTTACTACTAAAACTACATTGCATTCCCATTCTAACTCTAAGTTTGAATTATTATTTTTGTTCACCAAATAGGTTTGAATCTGTTAGACAAACCGTACTCACCATTTAGAACGACATCATATCTATTACAATAAAGGAGAGTTGTCTTTCTCCTTATTGCGCCACGTCATCTATAACATACGGGCAAAAATTGACACGTTGATCTCCAATTTCTTCATCTCACTAAAGTCTTTGTACC
This sequence comes from Moricandia moricandioides, assembly GCA_905132885.1. Classification (NCBI taxonomy): domain Eukaryota; kingdom Viridiplantae; phylum Streptophyta; class Magnoliopsida; order Brassicales; family Brassicaceae; genus Moricandia; species Moricandia moricandioides. Next base: position 12,099 of record CAJHQQ010003474.1, read on the forward strand.
TAACGATGGGCCAGTTGTTGGGTCTAATGTTTGGATTTTTGTATGGTTTAGCCCATATGTATTTAGGGTATACATGTTTCGTTTATAGAGCATCAACGTCTTGACCCTACAACTAACATGGCCTCCGATCAAGACAATTTGTAACGTCTGATGTTTACAATTATTTGATACTTAAATCTGAGCATTTCCGTCACTTATACCGCACCTCCAACTCTCTGGCTTTTAATCGAGCTTATCGTCTTCTAAGGTAACCCCTGGAAGCTCTGTCTATAAATGTGTTTGCTCCCATTACATATGCGGAAACTAAAATCATGATCCCTGCAAAGCATCAACTCAATAATGGCGTAGTCCTCCATCCTGCTCACCAATTTGAAAGTTGACCATTGTACAACTACCACCGAGGTCCGTCTTCGAAGTTCTGGCGATGGTGAGATTCAACACCGGCATATTCCTCACACCACCGCGACAAGAGAAAATCATAAGCTGCATCAGGTATGAAATTGCGAGTCTGAAAACTGAAATATAGTCTGCTAAATAGATTCAATAGTTTGACTCTTCAAGATGTTTTGTCTTGAACAGAGAACTGCAGCATATATCGTTCCGAACAAAGTTGATCTCACATAACGATTCTTTAGGTTTTGGTTATTTCTATACTTTTTTTGATGAGACTAGCAAGGACATCAATGAGAATGCAAACGCTACATTTCAAGATACTCTCGATGATTTGTTTGCTAACGCCACCATGAGTTTATCATCCTATCTTTCTCTTATGGATACAACGTTTCTGTGTGTGTATGCTCAAATTGCAGAGTTTTAGGGCCCATCATTGTTAAGAAAAAAAAGACAATACCAAAACAAGTTTAGTGAGTTCAATGTTGGAGGACCAATCACAAATTCAAGTAGGAGGTAATATCCTTTTCGCTAAATTCTTGCTGCTAACCAAATTACATAAAGAATCTCCGAAGTTTGTGGATGCCTATGTCTACTTTTGGTATTTGTCATATGATCTTCAACCTATGTGCTCACCTTTTGCATCTATCTTATTTTTAAATGCTATGTCTAGGATCTTGTTAAGATACTGAATATAGTATTGATTATCATGTTGTAAACGTAATACAGAAGTTTAAGACCTCTCACGAGCCAATCTTAAACCTCCAAGTCACTTCCACTTTACAATTATTCAATAATCCTTTCCCTCTCCAATTACAAGTATTTATACTATTAAAAATATAACTGCAAAGTCTCTCTCTCCAAGAGAGTCTTCCAACAACTCCAACTTCTCTTAAGCTTTTCCTTCTTGGTTCTTCTTCCTGTAATAGACCCTCCAAGGCATATCAATATCCCCTTTCACAAGACTCAGCTTGTCCTCAAGCTGGAAAGAGGGAAACTGATGCTTCACATCTCGTACAAGCAGCCACGAACACTCATGAGTAGGAAGCCCTTTCTAAGTAAGCAAAACTTCCAAATGGCCATCATCAGTGTAACGAGTATCGATAAGGCTTTCAGGTGCAATGAAAAACTCGTCATCACTCGATAAGGATGAAGGTAATGCCTGAACTTCATAAGATAACCCGCACACCTGTTTCAATTGAGAAATATGAAAAATAGGGTGAATACGTGAGGTGTCTGGAAGCTTGAGACGATAAGCAACGGCTCCATTCTTCTCCAAAATCTCAAATGGTCCGTAATATCGAGCAAAAAGCTTTTGGCAGAGACTTTTAGAGACAGTAGATTTGCGATAAGATCGTAATTTGAGGAACACCATTTGGCCCACTTCAAAGGAAAGATCCCGACGACTCTTATCCGCGATAGACTTCATAATGTCTTTAGCTCTCAACAAATGCATCTTAGCGGACTGCAACATTGAATCTCTTGCTGTCAACAAACTCTTCAGTTTAGCATTTTGCGTAGATCCCGTCTCAAACTTCAACAACGATGGTGGAGGTCGACCATAAACCAGATGAAACGGTGTTGTCTTGATAGCAGTGTGGTAAGAAGTGTTATACCACAACTCTGCCCAAGATAAGAAACTGGACCAACGACGAGGATGAGTGGAGGAGAAACAGCGAAGGTACGTCTCAAGACAGCGATTAAGAATTTCAGTCTGCCCATCTGTTTGAGGATGATAGGAAGTACTAAACTTCAATTTAGTGCCCGAAAACTTGAACAATTCCTTCCAGAAAGTACTCTGAAAGATTTTGTCACGATCAGAAACAATACTCCGGGGAATTCCATGCAATTTAACCACTCCAGTCATGAATTTTGAAGCAACATCTACTGCTGAAAACGGATGTTTCAATCCAATGAAGTGTCCATACTTTGATAAACGATCCACAACAACCAAGATAACGCTCAAACCTTTGGACAAGGGAAGACCCTCAATAAAGTCCATGGAGATGTCATCCCACACAAGATCAGGTAATGGCAGAGGTTGAAGTAAGCCAGCAGGAGAAAGGGTAGAGTACTTACATGTCTGACAAATCTGGCACTCAGCCACAAACTGCTAGATCACTTGCTTCATACCTGGCCAATAAAAGTACTCTTGGATGCGTTTGATCGATTTGAGAAAACCAGAATGACCACCAAGTTTACTTCCGTGAAATTCATCCAAAATTAAGGGAATGTGCTTGGAATCTGCTGGTATGACTAACCTCTGTTTATACAATAAGCGTCCATTAACCACTGAATAACCCGCTTTAAGCACCTTCCTGTCGACCACACTCTGTAATAACTGCTGAATCCATTCGCAGTTCTCGACCTCCTTCCAAATGTCTTCCAACTGTAAGGATTGAGGAATAGTTAGCTTCGTTAAGGAATCTAAAACAGCATGAGAAACCTGAGATAACCCGTCTGCTGCTTTGTTTTCAATGCCAGGTTTGTAAACAATATCAAACTCATAACCAAGAAACTTATGGAGCCACTTCTGATACTCGAGATTGACTTCACGCTGTTCCAACAGAAATTTTAAAATCTTTTGATCTGTGCGAACAATGAACTTCCGTCCAAGAAAATAGTGACGCCATCTCTGTACAGCCAAAACAATTTCCATCAACTCACGTTCATATATAGGCTTTAGGCGTTCCTTTTCTGTTAACCCGTGACTAAAGTATGCAATAGGATTCTGTTTCTGCATCAACACGGCTCCAAGACCTGTCCCTGAAGCATCAAATTCAATAATGAATGGTTCCGTAAAGTCGGGTAACAATAACACCGGAGCTTGGATCATAGCCTGAATCAAGTGATCGAATGCGCATTGTGCCTCGGAAGACCACACAAACTGATCCTTTTTTAACAAAGCAGTTAATGGTTGAGCAATTGTTCCATAACCTCTAACAAACCTCATGTAATACCCTGTAAGTCCCAAAAACCCACGTAACTCCTTAACAGTTTTGGGAACTGGCCAACGAGTCATTGCCGCTGTTTTTGCTGTATCAGTGGCAACACCCTCCTGAGAGATGACATGACCCAAATATTCTATCTTCCGCAGTCCAAAAGAGCATTTCTTCTCATTAGCAAATAAGACATTCTGCTTGAAAGCCTCCAAAACAACTTGAAGATGTTGAATATGAAGCTCCAGAGTTGGATTGTATATCAACAAATCGTCAAAGAAGATAAGAACAAATTTGCGAAGGTAGGGTCTGAACAAATCATTCATAAGAGCCTGAAAGGTGGCAGGGGCATTCGATAACCCAAAAGGCATTACCAAGAATTCATAATGCCCATCATGAGTGAGAAAGGCTGTCTTCTCAATATCTCTTTCAACCATCTGAATCTGGTGGTAACCGGAACGCAAATCCAACTTTGAAAAAATGACAGCACCGTATAACTCGTCCAATAACTGATCAATGACTGGTATTGGAAAGCGATCTGCAATGGTGGCACGGTTCACAGCCCTGTAATCGACACAAAATCCAGCCACCATCCTTCTTTTTGACTAAAAGCACATGACTCGAGTAAGGACTCTTACTTGGCCTGAAAATCCCATCTGCCAACATCTTCTGAACTTGTCTCTCCATTTCTTCTTTTTAAGCATGCAGGTAACGGTAAGGGCGTACATTTATAGGGCCACTCCCAGAAGTCAGTGTAATAGCGTGTTCTTTGTTCCGAATAGGTGGTAACTGAGTAGGAATTGCAAACACATCCGTATACTGATCCAAAACAAATTGAATAATCGGAGGGGTAACCTGTTTTGGTGCTTCCACGGAAGAAGAAACAATAGGAGCCGAAGAAAGAGAACACAAGGATATCTTCGTAGAGTGTAAAGATGCATCACCACAAAAAGTAATCTGGCGCCCTTTATAGAAGAATGACAGTTCATGTGTCTCCCAATTCATCTCGCATCTACCCAAAGTACGCAGCCATTGAACACCAAGTATGATATCAGCACTACCCAACTTCAACTCAATAAAATTTGTAGTGAATTACACACCTTCCACGCGAAAAGATACCTTAGGACAAACTCCCATACCAGAAATTGTGACTCCTGTACCCAATCTGATTTCCAACTTCTTGTGTGTAACCACCTTCAAACGAGCGCGCTTGACTACCGCCGGAGCAATAAAATTGTGGGTTGCTCCACTATCTAACGTCACAACCACCCCCACTTTTCCTAGGTGCCCTCGTAATTTTGTTGTAGTATAAGAAGGAACTCCCAAGAAAGCATTAAAGGACAACTCCATTAGCTCTGTGATAACTCCATTTTCATCCTGAAATGTATCGACCAATTCATCTTCTACCAGTTCAACTTCACACCCATCAATAACTGTCAAGACTTGCAAATGTTTGTTGGGGAATGTCTGACCAAACAAATGACGCTCATCACACTTGTAACAAAGTTTGTTCTTTCTTCTGTACTCATATTCCGAAGGAGATAGTTGACATCGCAGATTCCCAACTGTTGCTGCTGATGGTTGAGTTTGCATCTTATCACTAGTGTTCGTGCCAGCAGGAAGGGAAACCGGACGAGTGCGCCAGTTAGTGTTGCTCGTGGAGCTGGAAAATCCCCGAGAAGAGTTGTAAGAACTAGATTTCGGATTCTTAACTTCAGCTTGTCGAATTGAGATTGGTATCATCGCTTGGCATAACAGTCCATCTTCCATTTCCAACACCGTAGCAATCATGTGGGAGAGATCACGAGGTTCTTTAAGTCTAAGAATCTCTTTCAACTCCGGCTTCAAACCTCCTCGAAAAATAGCCTCCAACATCTCATTATCAACACCACTTATGTACGAAGAGAGCTCTTCAAATTGCTGGACATACAAAGCCACATGACCTGTTTGCACAAGTGCCGCTAAACTGTCTTTCGGAGAACGCATGTGAGGCTTACTAAAATGTGTTAACACTCTTTTCTTGAATGCCGACCACGTAGTCACCGGTACATGTTGCTCTTCCCACAAAAACCAACTCAACACAACACCTTCTAAACTCATGGAAACCAAATGTATTTTCTGATCTTCCGTGAAACGGCCATGACGAAAATAAACGTTCTACTCTTGCAATCCAACCATGAGTGTTCTTTCCATCAAAAACAGGCATATTCAATTTCTGAAATTGACTGTCTCGAGTCGGTAACAATGGAGCTAAAGGAGAGGAATATGTTACCGGACTTAAAACAGGTTCCGATGTCGATGGATGCACCTGCGTAGGTCGTTTCTTTGGATTGCGAACCGGAGTAAGCATCTCATCTGCCAGAGGAAGACGATCGCGAATAATTGCCATCAACGCGGTCATCGTCGCTTGCATCGACTGCATCGTCCGATCGGTGGCCAGTAATTGAGTTTCGGATTTTGATTGCCGTTGAATCATTGCTTCCACCGCTTGCGTCGACTTGTCCACACGCTCCGACGAGTCGGCGACCGCATCGTTGAGCTCATCGACTCTTCGTAACATCTCCTCGATCTCCAACGTCCTCGCGATGAACAATCAATCCAGTCGTCACCAGCACCAATTTGTTAAGATACTGAATATAGTATTGATTATCCTGTTGTAAACGTAATACAGAAGGTTAAGACCTCTCACGAGCCAATCTTAAACCTCCAAGTCACTTCCACTTTACAATTATTCGATAATCCTTTTCCTCTCCAATTACAAGTATTTATACTATTATTTGAATGTAACTGCAAAGTCTCTCTCTCCAAGAGAGTCTTCCAACAACTCCAACTTCTCTTAAGCTTTCCCTTCTTGGTTCTTCTTCCTGTAATAGACCCTCCAAGGCATATCAGATCCATTTCAACTTTGACAAAGACACCATAACAAGCCTGCCATCAACTGTACGTTGAGTAAGTATCTTCTGAATTGATTTTGTCAGAATAACTTACACACAAGATGGATGCTTATATGTTCAAAACATCAACCACAACAGTTTACGTGGCCTTGAAGACAGCGTCCCTTCAATTGGTTCCAAGGACGGAGGTGTTCAGATTATCGAGAGCGTGACTGTGGCAGAACCTAACGCACCGATACAACACAAGTTATTGTACATTAATATGCCAAACTCTTTCAATCTCTACTACTGCACTGTAACAAGCAATTTTTTAAGGAAACAATAATAGCTCATATATTTGTGGCTTAAAAGCAAAAAGAAAAAAATTGTGGTCTTAATTATTTTGATAAAAAATTTTAAATTCCATGCTACTATTATTGTTATATTTTTGTTTATAAGAAACTCAAAAAGAAAATTTGAAAACATGTTTTTTTGGTCAGATTTTTTAAAATATATATGATTTAAACGAGTTATTTCATGTTTTTTTGGTTAAAAAAATACATAAGATCGTAAAAGTCACTATCAATATTATGTAGTAAACAATTAGAATAAATAAAAAGATAAAAGATTAATAGAATAAAATAAAAGTAAATGATTGATCTAAATTTTTTTTCCTAAAAGAGACACTCAAGGGTTCCATAATACAACTACACTAGAATAACATTGGAACCGTAGATAACTAAATGTGGCCTAAGCCAATGCTTTGGCTGCCTTAAGGATGATCTGAGCATGTTTGGAATCCTCACCGGTATTAGCCAAATCCGTTAAAGACAACCACGTCTATAAAAAAACAACATCAATCTCTTGGTGAACTATCTATTTACATCTCTACAAAAATTAGACTTAACTACTAAAAGATTTAATAAACTATGGTTGTGTAAGTGAGAGAAACCCCAATGGCGAAGATGAGAACTTGTCTTGGTCGAAATAAGAGTGAGACTGATGAGAGAGAGAGTTTATGAGAGACTAGAGATTTTGGGAGACTAGAGAGACTAAGAGATTAATGAAGAAGAAAGGGGAGAATTAACCCCCTATCCAGCTTATCATTTACACTCGACAATGCACCCTTTAAATAGGGAATGAGATTACATAAGGGTTTACAAGGAATTCAAACAAGCATGAGGAGTCAAACATAATTCAAAATACTTGGCCAGAAATGCTAGAACATGCTGTCACTTGCTGGCGCCTAAGGGAAGAGCATGGCTGGAAATGAGCCACCAATGCTCATAAACATGTCCATAGATCAGTCTAGGTTCAGCTCTTCCTTTCCAGTCTGGATAAGGCTCTTCCTTATCCATAAACAATAAGCAGCAAAGGGTATCTCGCCTGATCCCTTAAAGATGCCATCCGGATACCTTCTTCTTCCTCACAGCTTCTTCTTGCCTTGGAATGCAAGGTTCCTCCATGGATATGTACGGATTAGGGTCTGGTCCGTACACATTTCACCCCAACTTTGAACAGACCCAAAACATGATTATTTGGTCGAGTGACAAGTTTCTGGGTCGACCTCATCCGTACGGTCCGTACCGTACGGACGCCCTAACTTTGCACATCGACCAAATGCTCCCAAACTTCTCCTATGCCTTCTTCCTTCATTGGACACCCTTCTTGAACCTTGATATAGCAGTGCATAAGCTTCTAGACACTCCTTAGGTCTTGACAGAACTTCTAAGAGGTTTGGCCCTAACTTTGCACATAACCTTTAGTGATTAGTTTATCACTTCAGGTTTAACACTCCCCCTCAAGCTTGACTTTATAGATCCTGAGTCAAGCTTGGAACCCTGAAGCCACTCCTCATTAAAAACCTTATCAAAGAAAACCCTCCTTAGGGATAAAACCTTGATAAGGAAAAGAGTAAGATCATTCAAGGCCTAGGGATTGGCCATTGAGTTCTTTGTGTCTTAACCAGTGTGGTGGACACAAAGAACTCTGGATCATGGCCCAACTGGTGCAGCAATGATCTTCCCATCTTGCGCCCTTATAATCTTCACTTGACCTCTTCATAGACCATGTTTAGGTCTCCCCCTCTCAACTGACTTCACAGCCACCTTAGAGAAGCTAGGAAACACCTTGACCATCTTTAGTGAGGCTCAAGCTATGGTACTCTTCTACTCAGCCTAATCTTGGTCTCTCCCCCTTTCACCTATCCTCCTGATAGGTTCAAGTGCTCGGACTCACCAGATCTTCCTTGATAGAGTAACCAGTACCTGATACATCATTCCACAAGTGTATCAGTCCTCAAGAGATAAACCTATCATGAATGTATATAATGATAAGTTCAGGTTTACTCCCTTGTCTAAATGGTGAGGAGTGGCTTGCTTTAACCAGCCACTTGAAACCCTCACTGCTAAAACTCTCTCGGATCATTGAAGCTCTTCAACACTCCCCTCAAGCTTGAGACCTCTTAACGAAACAAGCTTGGACAGTATGATGCTTCATGATCCGGACTGGACAAACCATTGCAACATTCCTTCATCACTCGCCAACTTGATGGACTGCTGGTTGATTCCTCAGCTATCTCTTCAACCACCTCACTCTAGAAGCCGCATTGATAGAGTAGCCTTCTTCTTACACATCCAAGACTGCTCTAAACAATCTCTTGACTAGGCATGCCACTGCCTAGACCCGGTTGGCTCATTCTTCAGTTTGCTTGCAATTGTAAGGAGGAACACAGGTCACTGTACTTAGGATAACTAGGTAGCTCACTTAACTCCCCTCCTCAAGCTTGGATTGAGTCTAGGTCCAAGCTTGAAGTGAGCTGTTTTGAGCTTTAAGATCAGGAGTGCAACATCCCAAGGACTGCACATACAACCACTGATCAACCCTTCCTTTCAGTACTAGTGCCTTAAGGTCACCAGTCTCCTCAAGACTTAGGTGATGACCTCGCCTTGTGTGTCCACCCACACACACCAGCGACCACTCTCCATTGTTCTAACAATGGGCACTGCCTTCCTCTTGAACCCGGATTGATGTTGGACTAGAAACATTCCTGAAACATCACTTAAACTCCAAGCAAGATAAGACACAAGCATTGGGATCAAACCTTGACTAATCATCAAGTTTGATCACCAATGTCACAATCTTTGCAACAGATTAAACCAGACATTATCAAGTTCTAATCTTTGCAAGCAACCTCTCTAAGCACAAGCAAGATCATTTCAGATTCAAGACAAGCTACTTAGGCATTTTTAAACACTCCTTAATCTGCATCTCACATGAATCTAGATGCATCAATTTAAGGCAGCAACCAGGATGATAATATGCACTAACCTTAATCAGTCTCTAACTCATGAATGCAATCAGTTTAGACATAAACTTTTAACAATCAAACACACATTCATTTAGAGCTGGGATTAAGCATTATTATCATCACACAACATCAGTCTCAATGCAAAAACCTTAGGTGATTTCATTTCATGACAGCAAGCAGGTTTAGACATACTACTAACTCCTTAACAAGCTTCACTAGAATCAGGTTAAGCATTTTCTCAAACACCAAGCAAGTCTCTTTAAGCATCCTGGGACAGATTCTAAATCTACTTCAGTTCATTTAGCAATCTTAAACATATCCTCAGGTTATTCAACTCAACACAACACACAACTAGTCATTATCACACTCAATATCAAGAAGGGACAGTAATAGCTTACAGCCAAGGAACCAGATTGATTCCTTGAATCTCCAATGGCATAAAGGTCATGACTTTGCTGGATTTGAGAGTCTGGATCGTCACCCACCTCCTTCTCCTTCAGTCTAGGACCACCTTCTTGTATCTCCAACTCAAAAGACCCCTCCTTTCTTCATACTTTCAGCTCACCCTTCTGGATAATCTTCTTTTGAACCCGGATGATCATAAACTCTTGGACAAGGTGGTTTCTGGATGAGGTTCATGACGCCTCTCCATACACCTTTGCTTCCAACAAGGCTTCTTCATCTGGTACAGACATGAATGGCTGAGAGACAAGGAGAACACTCCACGGATTCAAACTTCTTCTTCTTCCAGAAACAAATCTCGGATGGATGTGTCTTCAAGGTTTGGTTTTGAGCTGAGAAATGGGTGTGAGGATTGCGGAAGCTTAAGCTCAGGTTCTGATGAACCTGGCTCTGATACCATGAAAGATTTAATAAACTCTGGTTGTGTAAGTGAGAGAAACCCCAATGGGGAAGATGAGAACTTGTCTTGGTCGAAATAAGAGTGAGACTGATGAGAGAGAGAGTTTATGAGAGACTAGAGATTTTGGGAGACTAGAGAGGCTAAGAGACTGAGAGATTAATGAAGAAGAAAGGGGAGAAACCCCTATTCAGCTTATCATTTACACTCGACAATGCACCCTTTAAATAGGGAATGAGATTACATAAGGGTTTACAAGAAATTCAAACAAGCATGAGGAGTCAAACATAATTCAAAATACTTGGCCATAAATGCTAGAACAGGCTGTCACTTGCTGGCGCCTAAGGGAAGAGCATGGCTGGAAATGAGCCACCAATGCTCATGAACATGTCCATAGATCAGTCTAGGTTCAGCTCTTCCTTTCCAGTATGGATAAGGCTCTTCCTTATCCATAAACAATAAGCAGCAAAGGGTATCTCGCCTGATCCCTTAAAGATGCCATCCGGATACCTTCTTCTTCCTCACAGCTTCTTCTTGCCTTGGAATGCAAGGTTCCTCCATGGATGTGTACGGATTAGGGTCTGGTCCGTACACATTTCACCCCAACTTTGCACAGACCCAAAACATGATTATTTGGTCGAGTGACAAGTTTCTGGGTCGACCTCATCAGTACGGTCCGTACCGTACGGACGCCCTAACTTTGCACATCGACCAAATGCTCCCAAACTTCTCCTATGCCTTCTTCCTTCATTGGACACCCTTCTTGAACCTTGATATAGCAGTGCATAAGCTTCTGGACACTCCTTAGGTCTTGACCGAACTTCTAAGAGGTTTGGCCCTAACTTTGCACATAACCTTTAGTGATTAGTTTATCACTTCAGGTTTAACACTCCCCCTCAAGCTTGACTTTATAGATCCTGAGTCAAGCTTGGAACCCTGAAGTCACTCCTCATTAAAAACCTTATCAAAGAAAACCCTCCTTAGGGATAAAACCTTGATAAGGAAAAGAGTAAGATCATTCAAGGCCTAGGGATTGGCCATTGAGTTCTTTGTGTCTTAACCAGTGTGGTGGACACAAAGAACTCTGGATCATGGCCCAACTGGTGCAGCAATGATCTTCCCATCTTGCGCCCTTATAATCTTCACTTGACCTCTTCATAGACCATGTTTAGGTCTCCCCCTCTGATACGCCCTGAGATCGGAAGGATGGCTTTGGCCGGGTGTTGGATATGAACCGAGAATGCGAAGGCACTTCTGGAACTGGGATGAATTGATAGGATCGTCAAGAGGTGCGGAATGACTCTTGATATACCCACGATCTAAGGATAACCACCTAAGAACGGTTGTAGTGCGTTGGCTAACCACCAAATAACACACAAAGATGATTGGTTGACCACCAAATCAACAAGCCGGTTCAAACCGATGAACTAGCTAAAGAACTCTCTCTCTCACTCAGAGAAGAAACAAAAATGAAACCAAAATGAACTGATTTTACTCATTGTATAGATTACATATTTATACTAGATGTAGTCAAAGAAAGCAATAAAGAAAGTGCGGAAAAAGATGTCTAGAAAATACAACATTTGACTAGATAATTATTAGAGAGTCAAAGTTGTAGAATTTGATGCAGTTTTGGTCAAAGTTGCGGAAAATGATGAAGACTAGTCAAAGTGATGATTTTGAGACAGTCTGGTAGAGGTTCGTCCAAGCGTCTAGATGCATCCGAACGAGATGGATGCACGTGGTAAAGATAAGAACGCATGCGAGACTTTCCGGATGGTCCGGTGGATGAGAATGCATGTCCCTCTTTGGTTTCTTCACGACCCAAGCTAAGTCTTACTCGACCGTGGGTCTTAGAATGTCGAGTAGGTCGGGAAATACGAGCTCTGGTACGGTCAGTTCGGTCTCCTGGTCGTGGCTCCAGCCAAAGCTCCATTCCGGACGTACGCGGGTCAATAAGGTGGACAGAACGTGTGGCTCGGTCGGTGTGATCAGCACGACCTGGTGGAGAAACCTTGGTTGGGTCAAGCTCGTTGACAAGATCACCACTTTGGGCCGTGTCCTTGAACCAAAAAGGACGGTGCTCGATTTTGGTTCTATCATACTCTCCCTCTTCAAAAAGATTTGTCCTCAAATCTGGAACATTAAAAGGAAAAGGGGTATAAGCAAAAGAATCATAGTCAATATATTGCTCACCTTGGGTTTGGTCTGGCTCTTGAATGGACGAAGATCCTTCTTGGTTTGTTTGATGACCACAATTTTGCTCTCCATCTGACCCTTCATTTGGTTCATGTGGGTAGTCATCGAAAATTGGCAATAGATCTGAAAGTTCTTCCTTTTTTGGCTCGGTTTCAACTTCCTCCAATGTCACCAACGGTTTCTGGTTTTGGCACTTGTTAGCGTAATGGCCAACTCTATGGCATTTGAAACACCTGGTAGAATGAGCTTTGCTTGTGGGTTTCACAGCTTTGCTTTTATCAAAAGAAATCTCATTAGTTTTCAAATCAGAATTTGAAAGATAAGAAGACTTACATTGTTGTTTTGGTGTCGAAGAAGTGTTGGTGTTTCCCTTCCTTTTGAGTTGTCGGATAGCATGAATTGTCTTATACAACATTTTCTCCAAGCTGGCATAAATCTGAAGTTCGTTCTGATCTAGCACCTCACGATTGCTTTTCTTGGCTTTGATGAAGGGACGATCACCACTTCTGACCCTCTTCTCATCATTAATGGACCTGTTTTGTCTCTTCCTTTGTTTCTGCACAAAATCAAACTCATTAGAAGCAAATTGTTTCTTATCAAAAATCAATTTCTCCTTTTCAAAAACAGTTTTAAAAGGAAAGTAGACGTCTTGTTGTGGTTTTGATTTCTTGAGAAGTCCAAACATCCCGAAAACACTTAACAACCAAGTTAGCAAATAAATCCTCACACTCTCAAAATGTTTAGCTCTCGATTTTTAGGTGATCACTTAGAGTCCTTTCCACTGGTTCAAAGGATGATAGGCAGTCAAAATCAGCAATCAAAAACCCAAACAACTTTGTGGGAAAAAGAAAAAAGAAAGAAAGATGAAGAGATTTTTTTTTTTTGTATGTGGATCCGCCTTAACTGTCCTAAGGCCGAATTTCTCCTCGGCCAGCAGGTTTTCTCTTCCACCACTCCCCCTGGATTTCTCTTCAGAAGTGATTCAAGCCAAAACTTTTACTCTTTTTTTTAAATTGTTTTCTCTTTTTTTTTTAATGGCGATCACAAGGGAGTAAAGGAACAGCCCGGATCCAAAAGAAATAAGAAAAGAAAATGATGAATAGATGAGAAGAAGAATGAAAACAAACCAGCCAAAGTGGCTCTGATACCAAATGATACGCCCTGAGATCGGAAGGATGGCTTTGGCCGGGTGTTGGATATGAACCGAGAACGCGAAGGCACTTCTGGAACTGGGATGATTTGATAGGATCGTCAAGAGGTGCGGAATGACTCTTGATATACCCACGATCTAAGGCTAACCACCTAAGAACGGTTGTAGTGCGTTGGCTAACCACCAAATAACACACAAAGATGATTGGTTGACCACCAAATCAACAAGCCGGTTCAAACCGATGAACTAGCTAAAGAACTCTCTCTCTCACTCAGAGAAGAAACAAAAATGAAACCAAAATGAACTGATTTTATTCATTGTATAGATTACATATTTATACTAGATGTAGTCAAAGAAAGCAATAAAGAAAGTGCGGAAAAAGATGTCTAGAAAATACAACATTTGACTAGATAATTATTAGAGAGTCAAAGTTGTAGAATTTGATGCAGTTTTGGTCAAAGTTGCGGAAAATGATGAAGACTAGTCAAAGTAATGATTTTGAGACAGTCTGGTAAAGGTTCGTCCAAGCGTCTAGATGCATCCGAACGAGATGGATGCACGTGGTAAAGATAAGGACGCATGCGGGACTTTCCGGATGGTCCGGTGGATGAGAATGCATGTCCCTCTTTGGTTTCTTCACGACCCAAGCTAAGTCTTACTCGACCGTGGGTCTTAGAATGTCGAGTAGGTCGGGAAATACGAGCTCTGGTACGGTCAGTTCGGTCTCCTGGTCGTGGCTCCAGCCAAAGCTCCATTCCGGACGTACGCGGGTCAATAAGGTGGACAGAACGTGTGGCTCGGTCGGTGTGATCAGCACGACCTGGTGGAGAAACCTTGGTTGGGTCAAGCTCGTTGACAAGATCACCACTTTGGGCCGTGTCCTTGAACCAAAAAGGACGGTGCTCGATTTTGGTTCTATCATACTCTCCCTCTTCAAAAAGATTTGTCCTCAAATCTGGAACATTAAAAGGAAAAGGGGTATAAGCAAAAGAATCATAGTCAATACATTGCTCACCTTGGGTTTGGTCTGGCTCTTGAATGGACGAAGATCCTTCTTGGTTTGTTTGATGAACACAATTTTGCTCTCCATCTGACCCTTCATTTGGTTCATGTGGGTAGTCATCGAAAATTGGCAATAGATCTGAAAGTTCTTCCTTTTTTGGCTCGGTTTCAACTTCCTCCAATGTCACCAACGGTTTCTGGTTTTGGCACTTGTTAGCGTAATGGCCAACTCTATGGCATTTGAAACACCTGGTAGAATGAGCTTTGCTTGTGGGTTTCACAGCTTTGCTTTTATCAAAAGAAATCTCATTAGTTTTCAAATCAGAATTTGAAAGATAAGAAGACTTACATTGTTGTTTTGGTGTCGAAGAAGTGTTGGTGTTTCCCTTCCTTTTGAGTTGTCGGATAGCATGAATTGTCTTATACAACATTTTCTCCAAGCTGGCATAAATCTGAAGTTCGTTCTGATCTAGCACCTCACGGTTGCTTTTCTTGGCTTTGATGAAGGGACGATCACCACTTCTGACCCTCTTCTCATCATTATTGGACCTGTTTTGTCTCTTCCTTTGTTTCTGCACAAAATCAAACTCATTAGAAGCAAATTGTTTCTTATCAAAAATCAATTTCTCCTTTTCAAAAACAGTTTTAAAAGGAAAATAGACGTCTTGTTGTGGTTTTGATTTCTTGAGAAGTCCAAACATCCCGAAAACACTTAACAACCAAGTTAGCAAATAAAATCCTCACACTCTCAAAATGTTTAGCTCTCGATTTTTAGGTGATCACTTAGAGTCCTTTCCACTGGTTCAAAGGATGATAGGCAGTCAAAATCAGCAATCAAAAACCCAAACAACTTTGTGGGAAAAAGAAAAAAGAAAGAAAGATGAAGAGATTTTTTTTTTTGTATGTGGATCCGCCTTAACTGTCCTAAGGCCGGATTTCTCCTCGGCCAGCAGGTTTTCTCTTCCACCACTCCCCCTGGATTTCTCTTCAGAAGTGATTCAAGCCAAAACTTTTACTCTTTTTTTTTAAATTGTTTTCTCTTTTTTTTTAAATGGCGATCACAAGGGAGTAAAGGAACAGCCCGGATCCAAAAGAAATAAGAAAAGAAAATGATGAATAGATGAGAAGAAGAATGAAAACAAACCAGCCAAAGTGGCTCTGATACCAAATGATACGCCCTGAGATCGGAAGGATGGCTTTGGCCGGGTGTTGGATATGAACCGAGAATGCGAAGGCACTTCTGGAACTGGGATGAATTGATAGGATCGTCAAGAGGTGCGGAATGACTCTTGATATACCCACGATCTAAGGATAACCACCTAAGAACGGTTGTAGTGCGTTGGCTAACCACCAAATAACACACAAAGATGATTGGTTGACCACCAAATCAACAAGCCGGTTCAAACCGATGAACTAGCTAAAGAACTCTCTCTCTCACTCAGAGAAGAAACAAAAATGAAACCAAAATGAACTGATTTTATTCATTGTATAGATTACATATTTATACTAGATGTAGTCAAAGAAAGCAATAAAGAAAGTGCGGAAAAAGATGTCTAGAAAATACAACATTTGACTAGATAATTATTAGAGAGTCAAAGTTGTAGAATTTGATGCAGTTTTGGTCAAAGTTGCGGAAAATGATGAAGACTAGTCAAAGTAATGATTTTGAGACAGTCTGGTAAAGGTTCGTCCAAGCGTCTAGATGCATCCGAACGAGATGGATGCACGTGGTAAAGATAAGGACGCATGCGGGACTTTCCGGATGGTCCGGTGGATGAGAATGCATGTCCCTCTTTGGTTTCTTCACGACCCAAGCTAAGTCTTACTCGACCGTGGGTCTTAGAATGTCGAGTAGGTCGGGAAATACGAGCTCTGGTACGGTCAGTTTGGTCTCCTGGTCGTGGCTCCAGCCAAAGCTCCATTCCGGACGTACGCGGGTCAATAAGGTGGACAGAACGTGTGGCTCGGTCGGTGTGATCAGCACGACCTGGTGGAGAAACCTTGGTTGGGTCAAGCTCGTTGACAAGATCACCACTTTGGGCCGTGTCCTTGAACCAAAAAGGACGGTGCTCGATTTTGGTTCTATCACCCTCTCAACTGACTTCACAGCCACCTTAGAGAAGCTAGGAAACACCTTGACCATCTTTAGTGAGGCTCAAGCTATGGTACTCTTCAACTCAGCCTGATCTTGGTCTCTCCCCCTTTCACCTATCCTCCTGATAGGTTCAAGTGCTCGGACTCACCAGATCTTCCTTGATAGAGTAACCAGTACCTGATACATCATTCCACAAGTGTATCAGTCCTCAAGAGATAAACCTATCATGAATGTATATAAAGATAAGTTCAGGTTTACTCCCTTGTCTAAATGGTGAGGAGTGGCTTGCTTTAACCAGCCACTTGAACCCCTCACTGCTAAAACTCTCTCGGATCATTGAAGCTCTTCAACAACTACCAGATATCTTTCCGCTGGAAACGTTAAGGTTCAAGAGATAAACCTATCATGAATGTATATAAAGATAAGTTCAGGTTTACTCCCTTGTCTAAATGGTGAGGAGTGGCTTGCTTTAACCAGCCACTTGAACCCCTCACTACTAAAACTCTCTCGGATCATTGAAGCTCTTCAACAACTACCAGATATCTTTCCGCTGGAAACGTTAAGGTTCATTATGTTAAAAACAAATAAGAACGTTTCTATTAAAACAATGGTGATTTGGTATGTGACCTCCAAACAACTGTAGAAGGTTTGTATATCAACATAGTTTACCTATACAACATTAACAAGTCATGCATGAGTGAAATGTCTCTCGGAAAAACATACTGGCAAATTAGGATGGACACAAATGAAAACTACATGACATCAATGTTGGGAAGACATCACCAAAGTCAATGCAACTGAGCATATGTAAAAAAATCCAGTGCTACTTAACAACACTCACAACAACAAATACCACATATTGTTAGCAAAAAAAGAAAAACAACAAATGCCACAGTAACGTATCTCCCCAACAACATAAAAAAGATGCCACCAATCTGACTATTACAAAAAATAAAAGAAATTATATATTTCTTATAAAACCTACTCTACAATTTTTATATTTTATTTTTCAGCTATTTGCAATTCAATTTGTGTATTCAAACAATATAAACATTATTCCACTGCGCTGAAATAATATTACACACCTCACGTATGTCAATAAAACAGGAATCTCTCACATATTGAATTAGACATCCAATTGATAAATGCAAGGCTGATCCTCAACGTCGTTGAGACTTCCATAATAACGGCTGCACATCTCTGATAAATAGGTACAACATCAGATACTTTCTACCCAGAGACAGCCTATAACATATTTCCACCATGATCATTAAGATAGTTTACTTATAATTTAGTGGGGTGAACAAAATATAGTTTACTTCTAATCATTGAAATATAAAAACCACTAAATATTCAATCAATATACAATTTTTATATATTATTAGGGGTGTCATAACCGGTAGCAGACCCGGCTAGAGAAATATGGTACCAACTAAATCCCCTTAAATCTGTATAAATATTGTGTTGTTCACAAAAGCTTTGAAAAATCAGTAGTTCTGTCCGTAAAGTTTACCTAACATTTGATTTAATCTATCATTGATCCGCCAATGGTGTTAAGTGAATTGAGTCTGCCATTGCTACTACTAAGAAAAAAAACAAATGACCAGACAATTTGAATTTTACCAACAATTTAAATAAACAACCACACGTTAACTCACAGAGTCAACAACTATATTTTTCTTACAAATATCAAACATTGTACTACACAATTAGCAAATATCTCGCGCGTAGCACGGACAAACCACTAATCTTTTATATATTAAACGAGAAACCTTTTTAAGTTATAACCAAGATTACTATGCTGATGTGATAATACCATGGCTTTCTCCACAATCCCTATTTAAAGTCCTTAACTTATTAGAACAACTAGTTTCTTTTTCGTAATATGCGCGGATTATATGTTTTAATTTTATTTTCATTTTTATTATTATGCAAATTGTTTTGTTCTATTTTATGTTTTTAAATTTAATCTTATTATTTAATAGCTTAAAATATATATTTTTATTGTTTATATCCACAACAAGGATATATAAATACTAGATTTTTATCCTCATATACGAGCATAATAGTTTTAAAAAATATTTATAAATAAAAATACCATCAATTCAAAGACCACTAAAATAAGTTATTGTTAAAACATTCAAAATATTTAATAATAAATTAAATGGTAAATTATTTATTTATAACAAAAAAATTATCACAGCATAAATATTTTGATAACATAAGATAAAATTGAAAACACTCATATGTTTAAACTATTTAGCACTAAATTAAATATCAGATTATTTATATAGGACCAAGTTGTTCATTATAATAAAATTATATTTTATCATGTAAAATAAAATTTGAAAACACTCATATCTACATAAAACTATATACAAAATATTATCACAATATAAATATTTTTATTACGTAAAATAAATTTGAAAACACTCATTTGTTTGTATTATTTAGTAATAAATTAAATTTTACATTTTTTATATACAAAACCTTTTTTTCATTATAATAGAATTATATTTTATCATGTAAAATAAATTTGAAAATAGATACGTATACATAAAATTATATACAAAAATGATTCATCTGTTTCAGAAGGTTAAAATTTTATGAGAAATTGTTAAGAATAACATAAGTTAAGTACCACTTTGCAAAAATACACATTATCAAAAATATATTAATACTTGGGTTTATATTTTAGTGGTTATTGTTTTGGGTTTAGTGTTAAAAGGGTGAGGTTGAATTTCTAATTTTTTTATAAATATTTAGAAAAAATAATTTAGTCTATTTTCATCATAATTGAAAGGTATTTTTAAAAATTATCATTCATTAAAGGTAAAATTGCAAAGTGGTACCAAACTTATGATAGAATTGTAATTTTCTCAAATTTTATATAAATTTAAAAATTTACCATGTACAATATTTTTTTTGTTGGATAACATAATATAAATTATTCATAGATAATGATAATTATCAAATTAGTAAAATTTATTAGAGAGGAGACAATAAATATCGTTCTCAATTTTTTTTGTTGTTGTTGTTGTTGGTATTATCGTTTGATGAGGTCATTATTAATTTGATTTTCAATTGCAAAATAGCTAACTGTATCTGTATATTGCCAAAACAGCAAACCATAAAAACGTAAGTAGTTTATGATTATCTACAGACGTACACGTACATTTTAGGTTATGGCATATGTACGATTTTTTTAAAGTATATAGTACTACTTCCGTTACACAAATTAAAAGTTTGGAAAATATTTGTCTCACAAAAATACGGTTTAGTGTTTTATAAAATTTATATTATATAATAAGAGTAAATTATAAATCTTAAGAATGTTGAGCAATGTTAGTCTTCGAGAATGATGTAGAACTAAAACCCATTTGGAGGATGGCAATTTTCTGTTATGTGTCCAAAAACATTAATCAATGTTGCAATGACTTCATATCTTTAAAAGTATCCAAACAAATCTAACTTTTGGTTAACTAATCAAATTCAAGAGTGGTTTTTTTTTTTTAACTTTCTCAGCTGCATGAAACGTTACAATGAGATATGAACTACCAACAACAACGAAGAAAAAAAGTAAGTGAAATAAAAGTAGGACCGTGTCGGCCATATTAACGACTTTTTTACTTTTAGTAACAAAATCATAACTAAAACTTATATACTTATCAAATTACATTTCTTTCTTTTGTTAACAACAAAACAATTCAATGTTTCTGCTCATTCAAATTTCTACTATTCTAGTTGGATACTTTCTTAATATGTAAGATATTGAATATGAAGTTTGCTCTGAATAATTCAACTATCTTAATATCAGTAATTTAAACGAAACTGTCATAAGCAAAAGTAAGTATACGTTATTTAGTTTTATCTGGATATATAATTGAAAGACTAGTAATTTATTTGATCAAACAATAATAATTTAAACTAAAAATAAAATAAATTATTAATTAAATAAAATGTCTTATATGATTTTCAATTTTTTTTATTTGGTCAGTCAAAGTATTATCACCTTTTTATAACAAACTCGATGAACAGACGCCTCAATAATAACACTTTATCTAAAGGATCAATTAGAATTTAGTCCGAATTACTCCTACTTATATAAAATACTCTCTCTATTTTATATTAAGTGTCATTTTAGAGAATTCTTTTGGTTACAAAATAAGTGTTGTTTTCAACTTTCGATGCAAAATTTATTAACTTTTTACTATAATTTTTTTATTGGTTGAAATATGGTTAGGTGTATATGTAATTATGTTTTTATATAGAAAATATGCAAAATTAATTATTTTCTTAATCCGTGTGCATAAAACTTGTATCACTGTATTATAAGTATTATATCATAAAACTTGTATCACTTTAAAATTATATCATATAAGTCCAAGCATCAAGTTTGATCATCATATCACAAGCATAGCAACAGATTAAACAAGACATTTTCAAGTTTTAATCTTTGCAAGTAACCTCTCTAAACACTAAGCAAGATCTGATCAGGATTCAACACATAGTATTTAGGCAGTTTTAGACCTTGCCTTAACCGCATCTTAGACTTGACTCTAAGTTCATCAACCTTAAGACAGTACCAAGACATAATGCATCACCTTAACATCAGTTTCATTTCATGAAAGCAAGCTGGTTTAGAAAACATCTAACGCCCTTACAATCATTCATTATGAACTGAAGCATGCATTTAAACTCTCAAGCACCAATGAAGACTCTTTAAGCGTCTTGAGAAAGATTCTAAACATTTCATTTCATTTAGCAATCCTTAAACAAATCTTACAGGTTTTCAATCACATCACAACACAACATCAGATCATAAAGACTCAAGTTTTATACAAGAGAAAGAGATTTCCTTACAGCCAAAGAACTAGTGTTAGTTTCTTGAACCTCCATTGAACACGGCAAGAACATGAGCTGTTGGTGTCGACCCCAACCTCTCCTTCTTTCATGGAATTTTCACTTGAATCCTCCATGTCAAAGACCCCACCTTTCTTCATGTTTGAACTCGCCACACCAGGTACAAGATGAAAGCTCTCACCTTTCTTCTTGGACAATGGAAAGAGACTGCTTGGACTAGTTTATTGAAGAAGGTAGCTAATCCGCTTCATAACCTTTTTCTCCATGGATCTTCTTTCTTCGGGATGGACATGAGAGAGTGTAGATCAACCATGACAGCTTCTAGACAGCATGGATGAACACACCTTCTTCTTATAGAGGTTGAACAGCCGCCTGGACCATGAAGCTTCTTCTTGGCTTGAAACGACATGAGAGTGAGCTTGAGCTTGCGGAAGCTTCAACCAAGTTCAGATGAACTTGCCTATGATACAATAAAATATTTTCCAGAGTTCTCTGATTATGTGTTTGAATGAAATCCTAAGGGGAGATGAGTTCTTGTAGTGGCCTAGAGAAGAGATTGATCGAGGTGAGTGTTTGCGGTTTAGACTAGAGAGTTTATGGAGAGACTAAGAGATTGTAAAGACTGAGAGAATAAGAGACTGGAGACTAGAGAGACTCAGTTTCGTGAAAAAAAAGAAGGATGGAAAACCTCCTTACTTGCTTAACATTTAATCCAAAGAACATACAAAATTATTTATAAGCTATTACAACTTTTAAAAAACAAAACCTAAATCTAAAGGCTGATAAATGCTTGAAGTATGGACGCCTAGGATTGAGTTTTGGACTGGTCAATCTAATCTTTGTGATGGTCTTTCATTGGCTAAGACAATATGGCAAGGGAAGCTTGAATGGTTCAGATCTTTCAAGTTTGAAATGGATGGATATGATGGAGTCTTGTGTGGTTCATGGTCAAAAGATAAAGCCACCTTTTGACCAGCTCTTTTCCAGCATCAACAGCACACACCCAGCTCCCCTCTTATCCATTCCCAACAGTCACAAGCTTAGACAACTCCTCTTTCTCCCTAAGTTTGCACATCTTCATTTTTGGTTGATCCGGATAAAGTAGTACGGCCTCTTGTCCGTACGGTCGATGGTATGGACCTCCTGTCCGTAACTCACCCTATTTTTGCACTTCTTGTCCAAGCTTCTCCAAAGGTCAAACCAGAACATATTGTCCATACAGTTCCGTATCGTCCGTAGTCCGGGTCGCCCTATTTTTGCACCATTGCCCAAATCTCTCCAAATGATGTCTAAGTCCCTCCTGGACTTAAACCCTATCTTTGCATACTCTTCAGACACTTCTGGACTCCTCAAACCACTCTTGAATCCTTGACCAACAATCTCGGGAGGTCTTGCCCTAAATTTTCACAAGACCCGAACTCAACCCAACTCTTCCAATTGCATCATTTCTTTCTTCAAGTTGTTCATGCCTAACTTATTAGGTAAACTAATAAAAATAACTCTTTCTATGTGTTTGCCTAAATTAAATGAAATATCAAGAGATTATTATTTAGAAAATAGGTATATGGAGTGAAAATTAAGTTAAAATAAATGTAACACATTTTTATTATTTTGATTTATGTTACTATTTTATTCACATAAACAAGTCTTTGAGTTATGTGTTTGGCTAAGTGGGTTTTCACCGATTGAA
Organism: Moricandia moricandioides; assembly: GCA_905132885.1. Classification (NCBI taxonomy): domain Eukaryota; kingdom Viridiplantae; phylum Streptophyta; class Magnoliopsida; order Brassicales; family Brassicaceae; genus Moricandia; species Moricandia moricandioides. The sequence continues at coordinate 35,469 of CAJHQQ010003474.1, forward strand.
ACTAAAATAAAAAAAATGTTATAGTAAAACAAATTAAACCGAACTTTTAACCATATGAAAAACCTAGTTATTTTACATTTTTGATTTTTATAATTATTAGCACAAACTTAATTTTGATTAACTAATAGGTAAAAATATATTATTATTATTATTATGGTAATATAATTAATGATATGATGTATTGTTAAGGTAATATAATTAATGAAATTGTTAAAATAAATGAAATATTAAAAGAAAATTAATGTAATATCTTGTTGAAAAGAATGCTAGATTTATTGGTACTTTAGTTTTGATAATATAGGTAAGGAAAACAAACATATGTCTTTCCAATTAAGATCATTGAGGTTATAGACTTCTCAGCCAGGCTCGGCACAAACCCTAATCTTTCCAACAATATCCTATAATTTATATCAGTTTAAGTTATTATATCTTTGTCTGCGAACACGTACATATTTTAAAAACTCTTACAAAACAAACAAAATTAGTAACTTGTAAAACTTACAAATTACTGATGTCCAAACTTTTAATAATATCTATATTATTAAAATATAAGTCATGATTTTTGTATGTGTGGTTTTCTAATTTGGACTATTCTTAGAAAATTAATTAAATTTTGCATAACATACCCTATTATAATTTCTTTTCATATCTATTAATTTTTATTGAAATAACAATAAATATTTTTCTGAAAATTCTAAGAAAACATTTTAAAGTATTTTTAAAATATATTTTTGAAAATTAGTTAATTAAAATTTTAATTATCATAAAAATAATTCAAAATTTAGTTCATTTTTTATTTATAAAAAAATAAAAATTTATGTAAAATACTTTTAACAGTATCCCAAAAATTTGCTTTTGTATTACGTAGATCCAAATTAGTTTAATTTCCACATATATTTCAAATTTTGAAAAAAATATGTAAATTAGTATTGTTACATAATAATGTTTTTTTAATGTTACAAAATATAAAATTTATAAATTTAATATTAATAATATTATAAGCCACACAAATATTATTATAAAGTTAGATAATATATAACATCAGATTATATTAATTTATTGATATATTTTATATTTATAAAAACATCTATGGATATAGGCATGAGAACTTTACCCGAACCCAAAAATTCGAACCGAAAACAACCCGAAAATACCTGGTACGAAAAAGCAATCCACACAATCATCCTTTCCTGCATCGCAAAAGAGGCATGAGTATACCAAATTACTTAGTGAGGACGCTCAAAACCGTTCACATGCAACTAAATAACCAAGCAATCAAATTCCATGTTTTCATTCTAACAACCTAGCAATCCTTTTCTATCAACCTAAGAATCCGTTTCCATCATTTCTTACTTAGCCATTTTCCTATTACATATCCAGTTTTATGCATCTAAAAACTAACAACCTAACATTTGGTTCTATCATTCCTTTACTTTAGCATTTCCTAACATTCCGACTCGACGATCCATCAACCTGCGGCCGTAGCCAAACATGCGTCTGTAGCCAAACATGCGGTCGTAGCCAAACTTGTGACCGTCGCAAAACCTGGGGCCATGGCCAAATATGCGACCCGTTGGTCCTCACGGCCCTTAGCCAACCTGCGACCCGTCGGTCTATTAGGGCCCGTATCCAACCTTCGACACGTCAGTCCATTACGGTCTGTAACCAACCTGCGATCCGAAGGTCCATAACGGCGAAGCCAATATACAAAGCCCGAAGCCAAAAACATGATCATAACATCTTTACGGCCCTAAGTCAAAACATACTTTTCTTATTTAACTTCATTCATATATTCATGCTCTTTCCTTAATTAATTCATCATTAACCCATTTCTATAACGTTTTCTAGTTAACCTACCAATTCTTTTCAAGATCAATTCTATGTTCATTCACCTAAACATACCAGCCTAACATATCATCATCACAAGCAGTCTAACATGCAGTTATCCTAAGAAAGCAAGAACATTCTTTGATCCTTGAGAACCACCTCGAAGAAAAAATTTTACATAAATAATTCCTTAAACGCTTGATCTCAATCCTAATGAACCAAACTATGACAAAATATTGATTATTGAGATTCCATGAATCACGCCCTCTCCTTAGCTGAATTTCTAGGATTCTAAGACTCTGAAATTCCTAGTGTTTCTGACGAAGAAATTTTAACTCCTCCTCGTTTGATCCCTCTTCTCAAACTTCTCTCTACCAACTCGTTCTTGCTCTGACTTCTCTATAAACATGTTTTTTTTGTTGTGTCTAGAAATGAGAGCTGAAGGTCTCTTTTTATACTACTTTCTGGATTTGCTTACCAAGCCGTACATTTAGTGTGGTTTCCTTATTTTGCTTGGTCAAATATCACCATCAATGGCTCGACTTGCTATATATCAAATCTTACATTTTTACACTAAATTTTTTACTTCATTTTACAATCATTTCACACAATCTAGCGTATAATATTCTAAGAACACGAAGAACGTTCTTCGATCCCTGAAGATAACTCCAAAGAACAACGAATGAACTTTTAATAAAACACATCATTCATTCATTCATCCTAGCATATCCAAATCTAATTTGCTAAAAACTATGTTATCGAGTTGCCACGAATCACTTCCTCACCTAAGATGAATCTCAAGGATTCAAAGAATCTAAACTTCCTAGCGTTTTCCAGCGATGAACTATTTAGATCCTCTTTTTATCCGTTTACCGGTTTACCCTTATGTTGGTCTTGAGTTTCCGCCATCCCATTTCTCTTTATCACTTACAATTTATGATTTAATTTCTCCCCACTTTTTTTCAGCCTCTTGGGTCCAACATGGATATTATGATACTCTCGTTCCAATGACAAGGATTTTTACCGGTTTGAAACAAACATCCAAAACACAAGATCGCAGTATCTCCTGCAACTTATGATTTTTTTTTCTGCTGATATGATCCACAAATCTGTAGATAACAACTCATGCACAAGAATACATTATGCTCGAAAATTCATTCCAAAATTTGTAGAGAAACTTTCCTTCGATATGACATGTTTCTAACATGACTCCAATGAAGTTTTACCCTCTTGCTCATGTCCAGCTAAACGCGCTTATCTCCCATGATATTATCTTTACTCTTCTTAATCAACACAATATTGTCCCCTGTGAGCCAATTCGATCTGAACCGAAAGTCATTTTAATCAGACGCTTCCTCACTATAGCAACGGTATCATTTGAAAACACATCCGCTCGCAACATCCCAATCGTTACAACCAATAGTTCTAATTCCTTTTCTCCGAAGACGTTGTCTTTTTACGACCAAATGCATTTTAAAATGACTTTTCTATCTCCATCCACATAATTTACCTTATATTCAACTCCAATCGACTGAAGATATACTCAAAAATTTGATGACTCACAAACATCTGAACACTTCCTCCATAGAATATGACTGACTAACCTTTAGGAAAGTACTGCCACAACCAACTTCTAGTCATGGTTAAAATAAATTTATTATCCTTGGTGTTTACTGCAACACTTTGATTCCAAGTGCTACTCCAATTCGAGTTTGTAAGTCAAATTTACCAATTGATTCTTTTCTGTTGTTGCACTCATCGCATATGTCAAGACATTCACAAAGTACATCTAACCCTTCTGCTTCCTAGCCGTCAAGACGTATAGCCGATAACACATTCTTTGAACATCATGACACATTTAAGTTTGATCTTAGATACACCCTCACTTAAGCATTCATAATGTGATTGTGCTATCACCGACACACTCTTCTGCCACTCTTCATGAACCTTAAACTTTCCTTGCATAATGTCGTTCACCATATTCACATTCCTTATCGTCCACTCATTACATGGTTCCACCAACTTGCAAAGCCTTTTTTAACTATGATTCTTACCCACCAATCCAAAAATTAAGTGAGTGCATTTTGGTGACATATGTATCCAAATATATCCTTTTAAGCCTTTCTAAATATCACAACTCATGATGTTACAATTCACCCCTCTCAAAGAACGCAACGTCCTCGTTGCACTCCATGACAGGTCTCAAGATGCCTTTTAGGTCAGAATGGAGATGGCTAATCACTTCTAATACCATTTGAAACGCCTGACCGCCCACGGTTAATGGGCCACCCACACCCATTCACTCATCCTGTGGGCTCATCCCATCTGACGGGGGGTGCATTAAGTTTTTAAAAGCTCGAAATCATTGTTTATTGACCTTGCAATTACCACATGACAATTTCCCTTACTTTAGCCTCACTCGCACAGTATCGCGAATCACTTCCCGATACGTCACCCATCATTCCACTACTGCAGCCCATGCACGCTTAACTCTGGAGTTCTAAATGGATGTGCTTCCGAAAAAATAAGTACACTTTGGTGACATAGGTAGCCAAATCATTTCTCTTAAGCCTATTCATATATCACAAACTGGGATGTTACATTTAATTAAGACACTCCAACTTGGAAGTTTTTGAAAACACGTTGAAAATTCTAAGTAAGATCGGACCAATTTTTAAAGGAAAAAAACAAAGAAATACTGCAACTTTATTAATGAAATTCGAGATCAAATACTTAAAAGCCATAGCGCTACAATAAGACGGTTTAATCAAAACTCCTAAAAAATTACCGCAAGTTAAAACACTTTTTCCCGATGGTCTTTCTAGCCTCGCACTCCGGTCCACACAATCAAACATTACCTGCATCACAAAAAGGAGGCATGAGCATGCTAAAATACTCAATGACGATGCTCAAAAACGCTCACATGCAACCTGTAACATATTTAATATTAACAATGTTAATGAATTCAATTCTAACAACCTAGCATTCAGTTCCATTCTAGCAACCTAACATTCAGCTTCGTTCTAACATCCCAACATTCCATTCTAATCATATACTTAACCATTTTCATTAACTGGCCATTTATCTTTAGTTATAATTTTTTATGTATTTCCATTGACTTAACCATTCTCACACGTTCTCGACCCACACTTCGATCCCTGAAGATCACTCCAAAGAACAATAAACGGAGTTTCCATAACACGAATCATTCATTTATACATCCTAGCATATCCGAATCTAGTTCGCTAAAAATATGCTATTGATTGCCACAAATCACAACCTCTTGCAGAGTTACTCGCTTGACCTTTTACTTAGGAATTTGGTATCAGGTCGAATTTTCTATGATACCAAATTGAAATTCTGCCAATACCTTTCCTTGCTCAACTTATGCAATGACGATGGTCCTAAGAATACTTCACATGTTCTTGACTATTTGTTTCATCATTATTGATGATACTATTGAAATCTCGAACCGTTTCTTGATTTTGACATACTGGATTTCCTTCTCCCCTTCCAATGTTAGCTTAACATTTCCGAAGTCCATTATTAGGTTTCCAACTTTAAATGGTTTCCTGACTCACACAAGAATGTGACACCCATTTTCGAACAAAGTGTCATCTTCAGTATCCCGCCACTTGCAATTAGATTGACTTCATCCTTCCACCCAAATTTGTGTGTCTTTGGTGCCACGTTCTGCTTTAGTCGTTCACAAAGACGCGACATTGTTTCAGTTTCATCGATGCATCGCACTCTCTAGCAAATTCCCATAACACGAACGCCAATAATTTCATGATTTTATTTGAACATTAACTTCATTCCTCCTCAGATAGAATTAACTCGACATTTATCCAGGTCTGACTAGTCATGTAACCAATTACTCAATCCATGTCGAGTATTTCTTTGTATTCTACTACTATCATATCCGCTCCTTCACCATAAATGACATCCCTCGATCAATAGCGCATGATTTAAATCATTTTTCCTTCAGCTAACTAAGCCAACTGATTCCTCCATTGAAACATGTGATATTCGACACTTCATCCATCCTTAGCGCGGATTAAGTTAGCTTTCACTAACTTTCTGTAAAATTTTAAACAAATTTTTTACTTATACATTTGATATCATGTGCATTTAACTTGTTTTAACATCCCATTCTTGTGTATTTTGATCATTTTGATTAGCATTTAGGCATCCATAGGTTTCATTTGCATACATAAGTCCTTATCAGGTGTTGGAGTATCCTTTGGAGTCCTTGGAGGTGTTTAGGGGCATTCTGGTTCAGGGAGGACCTGAGAATGATCATTGAACGAGTAAGACTAGGTGGATCGAGGCGGCGTTGCGGGTGATTTCACCCGCGCTAAGGCAGAACGGGCTATCACCACGGCTCGAAGTGCCCACTCGCGGTTGGCTGGTTCTCGAGATGGTGGAGCGGGCATATGGTTCGGGGAAGAGCACCCACTCTACTTTAGAGCGACTCTCCAGATCGGGTAAACACACCCGTTCATGATTGGTCATCTCAAATTATGATTCCAAAGCGACTAGGTGGAGCAGGGAAGGGCTCCTGCGGTGCATCACAACGGCCAGTTGGAGCGGGTTATGACACCTGCTCGCAATCACGATAATTCGAGCAATAGCCAAAGCGACCTGATGGAGCAGGGAAGCGCACCTGCGGCGTCTGGGAGCAGCCACCCATTGCTACGTCATGCACCCGCAGCGTGTTTTGTACTTGATCGAATTTCCATATTTTTGGGGCCCTTTTACGCTTGTTGACTGGGCCCACAAGGTTTAGGAGATTCACATAAATACTCTAAAAAACTAATATAAATAAATATCTTGTTTTTTGAGTCTATTTTATCTTCTAAATGTTATCAGTCTTGAATCTTCATGGATTTAAACATAATTATAAAGATTAGTGAGTAGACTTTATTTAGATTCATGGGTTAGGATGATTAGAGTAATTAAGTGAAGATCTAGGGTGTTTAATGTTAGGTTTATATGTTTCCTTGCTTATTGAGTGTGTTCAATGCTAGATTAGTTTTGATCTCTTCAATCTTGATCTCTAGACATTTCATGTCCGGAAGGTGTTTGATGAAATGTCTGAACCAACTCAACTTTGCTCTAACTTGAATAACCAAAGACATTTGATGTTAAAATTGTTAGATAGTTATTATACTTGATTTAAATGCATGTTTAAGTGTGTTAAATCAAAGAAATTTTATATTTAATTTATAATGACATAAAGACTTGTATCTTGACAAAGAACTTGTCTAATGTTGTAATTTAGACTTAAGGGAACCTATTGATTGATAACTAGCCACCTTAGATTGAAACTTAATCTCTTTAAGTCCAATACCTATACCTATGAGTCATAATTCTCTACTTGATTGAAAGCTTTAGTTATTTACATTGCTTGTTCTTGTTACTTGTTTCTAATCATCACTACACCGAATGGACTTAGATTAAGAACTTGACTTGCATTCTCTTTTTATCATGATCACTTAGAATTATATTGACACTCTTTATACTACTTTGATAAAAATAGATTAAATTCCTTTATCACCATTTTGCTAAGCATTTCAATAATAAACACAAATTAAGATTTACTTTAGCAACATCATATTCTTCATGCAAAATTTAGATCATCGGTTACTTCTCACTCTTACGCACCAATCCCATTTTCGAAATCGACAGCTAGAAAAAAACTGACTGACCTACCTCATTCTGATACAAAATTGAAACAATCTAACCCATAAATATTTGAAAACACGTTGAAAATTCTAAGTTAAGTAAAGATCGAACCAATTGAAAAAAAAAAACCAAAAAATTACTTCTAACTTTATTAATGAAATTTGAGATTGAACGAACTTTATATCTACTAGTTCCTATATTTTCTTGTAGCAAAAAGGGGTACAACCATAATGAACATGGAGGATATACACGGCGAGTATAAAGCAAAAGATAGCAAATCAATCGTCCTTGCGTAGTACACTCGTAGATCCCT